>JAYGXS010000009.1:6548483-6612807 GCA_036362985.1 Ligula intestinalis
TAAGTTAATTGTGGAAACGTCAGCGGCCTATGCCGTCAGATGCACCTGTGGGAGTCTGCCGCTGTGCTGACTCACGCTGCCTCCCTTTGTCACGCTAGCTATCTGTCAACCGCTGCAAGCGGCCGAAATCTCCTAATGGCCCTATGTTCGCAACTCAAGGTGCACGTGCGTGCCAGTCAAGTGACGTGCGCCTGTCCACCTGGCTGGCTGCCCGGTCCACTAAGAACGTCCGAAGGCAAGGCTAGACAGCAGCCAACACAATTTCGTGTCCGGATTCGGCATTCATAACTCTGCCATTGCACTGTCTATTTTCTGGCAATAAATTTCTGTCCACCAACACCGTCTTGCTTGACTTGTGATTAAGGGAACCACAACAATTATCGGGGCTAAGGTTTGTGCTTGATTCTCTGGGCATCGACGACCCTTCTATCTATCTATCGTCTCCAGCCTATGAAATGTTAGAGTACAATGCTGGGCTAACTCAGCGGCGAGTATCGAAAAAAGTAGACGTATAAACGTGCAGTATGAACGTGAAACAGACTAGCAGGCGTTTTAACGCATTCACGTATTATATTTATCATTACGGAAACTGCGAATGCAGTTTTATTAGAAAGAACAGTTTTAGAACTGCGTCAATTTGCGAAACAATACATTTTGAAACAGTTCAGAAAAAATATGTAAAAAGCAATCTGTAATAATATAATAACAAGATGCACTTTACCTACAATGGAACTATCTACGAGCAGGTGAAGGGCACGTCTGGAGAATGTTGGCATTCATGAGATCTGCTACAACTCCATCATGAAATGTGATCGCGACATCAGGAGGGACCTGTATTCCAACATTATACTGTAATTTGGAAGAAATAGTTTATTCTTTATAAAAAGTAGTGGATAATACGAAGGAGGTTTTCTCGGAAATGTGCACTTCCAGCCGCGATGTAGTCGCTTCTGAAGTTTATGAACGCAGCAGTCATCAGAGCTTACGCAGAGCGGTTTTTATGTCAGACATGAAGGTGATTTGCCAGACAGGAAAAGGCATGCACGAGTGCATGCACACGTCTTAGCAACAATGAGAAGCAGGAATTGAGCGTAGATTGCGGCTGTCCCACGGGCAGACCGATAACTGCAATCACGTGCCCTCATGAGTGGCGGGAATTGGATTCACCTCAGTCTCTTTTAAATTGAGTTTTTGGGATGGTGCACTACTAGAATTAGAAAATGCACATGCATAATAAAGCGCATCAATAAAAGTTCGAGCCACGCGAACTCCGCTAAAAAAGACGCAGATTAAGGTCAGTTAACTTCTGAGATTGGCGCATTGTTTAATCACACACCCGTTCACGTTGTAGGAGCCAATCGGATGTCCAATTGGTGCGCAAAAGGGTGCTAGTGCTTTGCAAGACCTCGAGTACAGAGAGCATTATCTCGGGAGAGGAGAAGGAAGTGAGGACTAGAATTTTGTCATGGCTCTGATTCCCGCTGATGTGCTTACTGTGGGAACGCTACGCGATATGTTGTTGTACTACTTCCTCTACAAAAATCTCTGTTGTTGTCGATGCGGCTCTAACAGTTGCGGTTGCGGCTGTGGGTGCTAGGTTCTATTCTTTTAACGGAAAAAAGCCTATTTTGATTCAGTTTATGTTTCTTGAATAAATACACCCTTTGTGGACCCTTTACTTGTGATCCTTAATGCCTTTTTCATGATCTATTGACAAAGGAACGTTCAGTTTATTTCAAGGTTAATCGGCAATACCTTTGAAGCCAGAGTAACGGAAGCGTTGCGCGGGAGTGAGGCGGGATGTTAAGCATTCAGACACACAGGCAGTTGCGCTGAAACCAAAATACTTGACGTGGTCATTTCATCCTGACCATCGGCTATCACAAACATCCAGGAGAAGAATCTTCTCAGATCGATAGTAAGGGTCAGAGATAGGCTGCCAACGGTGGAAAGAGAAGAGGATTTGATGCTTTAACTTACCATACTAACAGCCTGCGTACTAGCTAAAAGACCCAGACACGTGTTTCGCCTGTATTCTACCCTTGCTTGACACAGCTGCGAGGCGTCCGGCTAATCAGTGGGTCCCCCACGCTTTCCCTGTCTGCTTTCTGATCGATAAAACGGTTTTGAAAGTTCAGCTTTTTTGTCAGATTTGAGGCGTAGAACAGAGTTGGGACAGTTGTGGTCGGCTGGAGTGAGGGCACCACCCTGACCTGGGCCCCAGTGTTGACAAGAAACCGTAACCGATTCAAAGTATCGTAGGCAAAGAAGATGTGACCGGGGTCTGAAGAACCAGAGAAAGTGGTCACCTCTATTCTCTGGCGCACTGGTTTCCCTGTGTTGACTTGAAAGAACGGGGAATGAATACTTCTAGGCTTTTATGCCGAATTTCGCATGATAACGACAGAGGCTATCGGAACAAGGTTCTGAAAAAGAATGAGCATGGCGACGACTGGAAGACTGACAAGAGGAGAGACGAGAAATTTGAATTTTGAAGGAAGCCATTTCGTCTGCCATAGCCACCGTCTGCCTCACGAGTTGTTCGTGCAAATTTGGTGCTGAGGCAGTTTTAATCAGGGCGATAGATGGGGCATGAAACCACTGCATCTCCACCATTCTGTCAGCCATCTCGGATAGACCTGAGTTTGTCAGATCCTCTGGGCCAGCTGAAAAATTGTCTGTATGTCGGCTGGGAGTCGCTCCATGAAAATCTCCTTAAACATCTTGTCGTCTATCTGGAGCTCTCCGCGATGAGCTTGCAGTTTTCGGAGGAGTTTCCTCAGTTTTTAATCCCCCAAAAATACTTCTGGCGGTCAGACAGAAGTACCGCCTTTATTCGGTATCGGGTTCTTTTGCAGGTGGTGCCTTTGTCGTAAGTATTAGTGTCGACAAACAGAAGGTCCCCCGAATGAAAAGTCAAGTAAGACGGTGTTGGTGAACAGAAGTTTACTGCCGGAAAATAGACAGTACAAAAGCTGAGTTATGCGCCAGAAGTAACCCTTTGTGCACGCCGAGTCAGTACGCGGAATTTTGTTCCGTCTGGCCTGGGGAATGGGCGTATTGTAACGTGGAGCCAGCCAGGTGGACAAGCGCTCGTCAATTGGCAGGAACTTGCGCCTTGAATAGCAAGCACACAGGAGAGAATAAGGCCACGAGGACAGAGCGGTCCTCTCGCAGCGGTTAACAGACAAATTGCGTAGCATGCGTGAGTGAAGACTGAGCCTCCGCGGTTTGGCATCCAAGCCAGCGTGAGTCAGTGAGGCAGTCTCCCACACCTTAACGACTGATTGTATTTGAGACAAAATCTGCAGTGGCAAGGCCTGGATAAGTCGATGAAAATTTGTCAGTTCTTTTATGAAATTCGCAGAGCAGAAACTCAATACAATGCGAGGAAAATGTAATTCAGGTGCGTTGGGCCAATACGACGGCAGGGAGAGGGATATTGCGCACACTGAATTATGAGACGGCAAGCGATCACAACACCCAGTTCGAGCTTCAGGCCCACTGCAGCGAAGATGACCGAAACCGAAATTAAAGACTCCCGACAGGGTAGTGAATATGGTGTAGTTGTTCAGGGGTTGCAAGAAGCAACTTCAGACAGCTCTGATGACCAAGCTGTCACACCACCCAGTTCGAGCTCCAGGCCCACGGCAAAAAATGCTGCGAAAACTTCAGCAAAGGGCACACGACACCGAGAGGATTATGATTACTGCACAGTTGTACAGGAGCTAAAAGAAGACATTTCAGACCGCTCAAACGACCAAAACGATCCAGACATGGTATCCTTTAACGATGTCCTGAGCGATCTGTTTCCACCAGGAAAAGAATTTGAAGTGCTGAGGTCATTTCGTATCGGGAAAAGGCTGGCAGATACTGCAGAAATGCTCCGACCCATAGTGAGCAGAGACTTCGGGTAGCTAATACGGCTGGAAACGCGTTTCGATTCAATAATAATAATACTACTTAAAATTTTCTAACAGTATACATTTATAGCATTCCAGTGTTTGGATTCACAGCATTCAATTGCGACGGCACTCATAAAATCGGTACTGGTCCAGTTTTGTCTTGAAAACCTCCACGGGTGGGGACATGACAATCTCCGCAGGAAGAGCATTCCATGGCTGGATTACCCTTTTAGAGAAAAAGAACTTTCTTAGGTCAAGTCTTGCCCCAGTCACACGTTATTTAATAGGGTGTCCTCGCAGCCTAGAGGTGGTGGCCCGCTCAAAGAAGTCATTTGTTTGGAGGCAGCAATTCTGACCACGCAACATGCGAAATGCCTGGATTAGGTCCCCACGTAGCTGCCTGTAATGCAGAGGAAACAAGTCAAGATTTACCAATCGGGTCTCATAAGGGAGGTTCCGTTGGCTTCGTACTAATTTTGTTGCGCCTCTTTGTACCCTTTCGAGGTTTTTTCGGTCTTTGGCTATCCAAGTTCCTAAGGCTTGGATGGAAAATTGCAGTTGGGGTCACACGAACGTGCCAAAGACCTTGCCAAATACAACTTTATCAAAGTAAGCAAAGGCGCGCTTGATTAGATACAAGCTCGACATTGCGGATTTAGCCACTTTCAGGCAACGGAGTGATGGCTTCAGTGAAGGCATGAACCACACGCCCAGGTCTTTGTGAGCCTCTACCTCTGGTAGCGGCGTGTGATTCAGGTAATGCACCCTCCGAGGCGTAGTGCTGGTTTTACCAAAGCGCATTAGGTTGCATTTGGCCACATTGAATGGCATGAGCCAAAGGGTCGACCATTGCTCCAGTCGATGCAAATTTGCCTGGAGATTTAATTCATCGACTTCGTTGCGTATGACCTTCCAAAGTTTTTAGGTCATCAGCAAACTTTTGTCAGTTCTTTTATGATATTCGCAGAGTAGAAACTCGATACGATGCGAGGAAAATTTAATTCAGGTGCATTGGGCCAATAGGACGGCAGGGCGAGGGATACGACGCACACTGACTCCTCAACCGTAGTTTCGGCAGACACGCGTCAAAAATACGCGTGGCTTACGTTCCTGTTGCTGATTGGATGTCTTGACTGACAGATGGCTGGCTTAGCGACGCGCGAATTGCGCGTTGCCGGATGGCTTTTGCGTCCATAAAATGAGGTCACAAATTTATATATGTTGAGACAAGCAATCGATGCTGCCTTGCCACGCTGAGAACGCGTCACGCATAGCCGAGTCTAACACCCTGGATATGACGAAATCGACTACGTAGCATGTTTAGCGCAAAAACAACAATACGAGAAAGATTTCCACTATATGAAAAGGGCGAAGATCACAAGTTGAGCAGAATGTATTGACGTCATACAATTTCGCGACCTCTAATTCATCTGCATACGGTCATTGCCTGCTAATATAGTAAATTAACTGTACAATTAGAAGAGTGAAGCTTAATAGGTAAATAGGGTGTGAAACATAAGCCAAAAATGTGGGTGAATAGTGAGGGTTAGAGGAGGAGGCAGGTAATTATCACAGCAAGGCGGTTCAGGTAACAGTGAAAGCCTGTTAAATGTAATTAAAGGGGGGGGGGGGTAAAGAACGGGGCACCAGTCGATCATAGTGGGGGGGGGGGATCGTCATCACGGCAATGCGAGGTTGATCACATGATCCAGCTGTTTACAGAGTTCTGGTTTTCCTCTGCGTATCGCAGCGGCCTCGGCAAATCGTAGGAAACGTCCGGTCGCAGCCCGAAGTACGACTTATAACGCGGTCTTTTGGTCAACTATATGGCCAGTATCCACTAAGTGCTTAGTGATTGAGCTCTTTGGTATTTTGTTTTCCGCCCTGAACAGCCACTTCGGCATATGCTCAGCTGACCTCGTTGCCAACTGCCTTTGCGTGCGCCCGATGTATTTGCATCCGCAACTACATGGTAACTCGTAAACGCAGTTTGAGGTGGCGTGCATTGGCAGAGTGTCTTTGGTTGGCCTTACTGGGATAGCCGTTGTTGTGCTTATGTACAACAATTCGGAGGCGGGGTAGGTTCTTTCAATCGTGCATCTAAGCCTTCGCTTGATCACGTTGGACACATTATCACCCTTGAAGGGGAGAATGATGCTCACTGGCTTTTTTGCCACGGATATTTCAGTAGAATTTTCTTCTCTGCGTTTGCTATACTTATTGATGAATTTCTCAGGATAGCCATTTCCAAGAAACACTTTCTTGAGAAAACACATCTCGTCATCGATCGTATCCGTGGAACAGATTCTAGCAGCTCTACTGAAAAGGCAAAATACCAAGTTTATTTTCCTCTGGATTGGAACGAAACTCAGAAAGTGCATGTATTGCCCTTTCATGTGGTTTTCCGGTAGATGGATCTTTGAATGGAACCATCTGCCCGCCTGTGTAGAAGCACGTCTAGGAAAGCCAGTGTGCCATCCTTCTCATGCTCGATCGTAAACTTGATCTTTGCATGTGCTTCGTTCATGGCCTTAAGTAGCTGTTCTCCCTTTTTAGGGATTTTTGACTATGACAAAAATGTCATCCACGTATCGTCGATAAAAAGCAGTCTTTTCTATGTGTTTGGCCACTTTTCTTTCAAGATTTGACATGAAAATATCCGCTAGGACTGGTCCTAGTGGGCTGCCCATGGCTACACCATCGATCTGTCGATACAACTGTCCATTGAACAGGAACTGCACATTCTTCGTGCATATCTGTAGTGGTTCCCGCAGTTGGCTTGCTTCGAGACATGTTTCAGTTCCATGCTCACAAATTATGTCATTATGTCATTTTTTTGTCTGTTCACAAACGTGCCACTGGACGAAACCATTGACATAATTTGTGAGCATGCGACTGAAACATGTCTCGAAGCAAGCCAACTGCGGGAACCACTACAGATATGCACGAAGAATGTGCAGTTCCTGTTCAATGGACAGTTGTATCGACAGATCGATGGTGTAGCCATGGGCAGCCCACTAGGACCAGTCCTAGCGGATATTTTCATGTCAAATCTTGAAAGAAAAGTGGCCAAACACATAGAAAAGACTGCTTTTTATCGACGATACGTGGATGACATTTTTGTCATAGTCAAAAATCCCTAAAAAGGGAGAACAGCTACTTAAGGCCATGAACGAAGCACATGCAAAGATCAAGTTTACGATCGAGCATGAGAAGGATGGCACACTGGCTTTCCTAGACGTGCTTCTACACAGGCGGGCAGATGGTTCCATTCAAAGATCCATCTACCGGAAAACCACATGAAAGGGCAATACATGCACTTTCTGAGTTTCGTTCCAATCCAGAGGAAAATAAACTTGGTATTTTGC
Source organism: Ligula intestinalis (assembly GCA_036362985.1). Taxonomy (NCBI): domain Eukaryota; kingdom Metazoa; phylum Platyhelminthes; class Cestoda; order Diphyllobothriidea; family Diphyllobothriidae; genus Ligula; species Ligula intestinalis. The sequence continues at coordinate 6,555,757 of JAYGXS010000009.1, forward strand.
CTTTTCAGTAGAGCTGCTAGAATCTGTTCCACGGATACGATCGATGACGAGATGTGTTTTCTCAAGAAAGTGTTTCTTGGAAATGGCTATCCTGAGAAATTCATCAATAAGTATAGCAAACGCAGAGAAGAAAATTCTACTGAAATATCCGTGGCAAAAAAGCCAGTGAGCATCATTCTCCCCTTCAAGGGTGATAATGTGTCCAACGTGATCAAGCGAAGGCTTAGATGCACGATTGAAAGAACCTACCCCGCCTCCGAATTGTTGTACATAAGCACAACAACGGCTATCCCAGTAAGGCCAACCAAAGACACTCTGCCAATGCACGCCACCTCAAACTGCGTTTACGAGTTACCATGTAGTTGCGGATGCAAATACATCGGGCGCACGCAAAGGCAGTTGGCAACGAGGTCAGCTGAGCATATGCCGAAGTGGCTGTTCAGGGCGGAAAACAAAATACCAAAGAGCTCAATCACTAAGCACTTAGTGGATACTGGCCATATAGTTGACCAAAAGACCGCGTTATAAGTCGTACTTCGGGCTGCGACCGGACGTTTCCTACGATTTGCCGAGGCCGCTGCGATACGCAGAGGAAAACCAGAACTCTGTAACCAGCTGGATCATGTGATCAACTTCGCATTGCCGTGATGACGATCCCCCTCCCCCCCCACTATGATCGACGGCTGCCCCGTTCTTTGCCCCCCCCCCTTTAATTACATTTAACAGGCTTTCACTGTTACCTGAACCGCCTTGCTGTGATAATTACCTGCCCCCTCCTCTAACCCTCACTATGCACCCACATTTTTGGCTTATGTTTCACACCCTATTTACCTATTAAGCTTCACTCTTCTAATTGTACAGTTAATTTACTATATTAGCAGGCAATGACCGTATGCAGATGAATTAGAGGTCGCGAAATTGTATGACGTCAATACATTCTGCTCAATTTGTGATCTTCGCCCTTTTCAAACTTTTACCGGGAAAACAATGTTTCAATTTCCACTATTGATTCGAAATGCAAACTAGTTTGAGTGAAGCGGCAAACAGTTGTACTACAGCTTAAATAAAAGCTGATAAATACAAGTTACAGAAATGCGTAACAGCTAGAATAAGTCTAGATAGTTGTGTACAAATGAAAGAACGATAAAGAATCAGAAGATGAAAAGTCATACGTTTGTTTTTGGTAATTCTCATCAGGCCTTTACATTTATATGGTAATTAAGTAAATAAACTATGCGGGAAGATTTGCTAAGAATGAATGAGAAAGCATCCATGCAAAAGTGGAAGAGCTAGAGCGTCACTTATGCCAAATGGCAGCCATGCTCGACCAACTAAACAAAGACGGAAGACTGGAATTCGAGAATTATGTGCAGTCCATCGGGAAAAGCGGGCAGAAATAAAGACAACCTCTTTTCTTCGGAGTGTACACGAATGCAGGCCACAATCAAAGCTTCCTGATGAGCCAAGTCGGTACGTACACACCTATTCGTCTGTATCACTTGATAAAGCTTCGATCGAGGCCTTATCAATGGGTCCTAAGTTTTGCCGTCCCCGTCTGAAACCCAATCAACTAGAGCTGGAAACACAGTTTGAGAATCTGCTGAATCAAATGCATGACCTTCAGCCACTTTCGACCGAGAGTTTACAACAGTTTAAGTCTACTCTAGTTAAATCTTCCTATTAGTATTTAAACAGTGGCCAGAAACATCGGGGTCTGCTAACGAAGACACACATGGAGAAATTAAAGCTCCTCCGGCAGAATAAAGATAGACTCAACGGGAGGCCAGGTAAGGGGACGGGCGTTGTTCTAATGGACGGAGCGGATTACAGTGCGAAATTGCAATCCATTTTCTCAGACAAAGACAAGTTTAGCAGGATAGAAACGGAGAAAGATAACACTGATGCGTTTGAAACGCAGCTGACTGACCGAAAAGACTTCAAAAGGGCAGGATCATAAGCAAATACGACTAAGAGCATCTCCGCCCCGTTGGCACGCACATGCCTCAACTGGGCGGTTTACCGAAGATTCATAAAGATGGCCTACCCGTTCGTCCCATCCCATACCTGAGAAATTCGTCATGCCATGCGAAAGCGAAATGGCTAGCGTACAAACTGAAACCCATACAGTCTTCGCGACACTCTTGAGTTCGTGGACGGTGTGAAAGAGCTCGACCTGGCCGGGACAGTGATGTTTTCACTGGATGTCTCCTCCGTGTTCACAAACGTGCCGGTCACATAAACAGTAGATTACATCTGTGACTTCATTAGATCAAATCACCAGGACAGAGGAGTGCCAGTAAATGCACTCAAGGAATTATTACTAAAATGTACCTTGAATGTACAGTTCATTTTCCATAACAAGATGTGCAGGCAATTAGACGGAGTAGCTATGGGCTCACCCCTGGGTCCATTTCTAGCAAATATATTCCTGGGCAAACAAGAGGCTGCACAACTTAGCCACCAGATAAATAATCTGACGTAATACAAGCGTTACGTAAATGATAGATTCGCGGTTGCATCCGACCAAACCAGACTTTTAGCTCGAATGAATACAGTAAATCAGGCACATCCGTCAATCAAGTTTACAGCAGAAGAAGAATAATCTGCATCGCTCTCATTCATTGATGTACTACTGAGTAAAAGGGCTTATAAGAGTATTCAACGGAAGGTGTATCGTAAGAAGACGTGGTCCGCGCAATGCATCCATTTTGCTAGTTTTGTACCGTTAAACTTCAAAATTTAATACAATGTTTGACGCAAAGGGCGAAAAGGATCTGCTCGAATGAAAGCATAGAAAAGGAGCTAAGGATTGTTGAATGTGTATTTCGACAAAATGGGTAACCCAGTCGATTTATCGCTAAGCACATGGCTGAAAGGCCGCCAAAACCCGCAGTGTCAACATCAGAGAAGAAGCAAATATTCATCAGGGTTCCAGTTCAAGGGGATGGACCAAGCGAACTTTTAAGGAGGCGCCTGAGTCAAGCTGTAGCAATTTACCTTCCCAGCAGCCAAAGCCCGTGTACTTTTCTCGACTACTCCCATCCTTTACGGAGAGACCAAGCACAAACTGCTAGCTCAGACCACCTCTATGTGCATTTAGTCATTTACCTGCTCCTCCGGAGAGGGTTCATTGGTCACACGAGTCGGCGTTAATCCAAAGTTTGAGAACACATTCCAGCATGTTTAGGAAAGGGCCAACTAAAGGGTATAAACAGTTCCATTCTAGTGCACCTGGTAGAATCAGACCATCATGTGGATGCCAAAGAGGCCTTCCCAGTGATCCACAGGGTACCTTCAAGCTATTCAAAATTTATTGGACAGCGTCTGTTGGCTACGGCAGAAGTGGCCGCCATCAGGCTACGCCGACCGGCCCTTTGCGCTCAAAAGAACTTCGTCGCAGCGCCGCAGTTACCATGTTCAACAGCTGCTAATCCAACAACCAGCAGCTTATCACCTCAGCCGACTACCAGTCCCCCCCCCTAACGCTGATCAGATTTTGACTCCGTCCCTGAAAAACTTTTTATTTTTTCTCGCAATCTACATAGTTTATTCATTTAATTCCCATATAAATATAAAGGTCTGAGAATAATTATGGAAAGCAAGCTTAGATTCGCCATTTCATCTTCTGAAATTTTCAAAAGGAATTTTCGCAAATTTACGACAGAGTTGTTGGCAAGGGGCTAACACACGATCTCGACACCAGGAAGGGCCTGTACTCCAACATTGTCCTGTCAGGTGAAAGGATTAGTTTATTCTTTATAAAGAGTAGTGGATAATAGGAAGGAGGAGGTTGCCTGTCGAATGAGTGCACACCCGGCCGCAAGGGGGTCGCGTTCGAAGTTTACAAGCGTAGCAGTCATCAGATCGTCTACAAAGCGGTTTCTGTGTTAAGCAGCCGTGACCGGAGTAGGCAGACACGAGTGCATGCGCACTTTCTAGCAACCGTGAGAGGCAGGCGTTGCGCGCAATCGTGGCTGTCCCACAGGCGGGCCGAAAACTGTAATCACGTGACCTCATGCGAGGAGGGACGTGGTGCTAGAATTGCAATCACGAAAGTCTCTATTAGGTTTTAGACACCTTATATGGGACGGTGCACAGATAGAATTAGTAAAGGCACATGCTAAATAAAACGCCTTCAGGAAACTTACTTAAAGGACATAGAGTGAGGTCAATTAACGTGGGAGCTTGGGTCGGCTTTTAATCACACACATTCGGTCACGCCGTAGGAAACAATCGGATATATAACCCACAAACTGATCTCCGTACGGGATCCATTGGTGCGCAAAAGGGTGTTAGTGCTTTGCAAGACCTCAAGTAGACATACCACCATTTCAGTCGAGGAAAAGAGGAGAAAAAAGCGAGAACGCAGATCGTCTACGCTATCATGAGTTTTAATCCCGATGATGTACTTACCTTGGGGATGGCACGCGATTTGCTGTTGTACTACTTACTCTACAAGAATCTCTGTTGTCGTCGATGAGGCTGTAACAGTTGCAGTTGCGGCTGTGGGTGCTAGGTTCGATTCTTTTAACGGAAAAAAGCCTATTTTGATTCAGTTTCTGTTTCTTGAGTAAATACACCCTTTGTGAACCCTTTACTTGTGCTCCTCAATGCCTTTTTCATGATCTATTGACAAAAGAGCGTTCAGTATAGTTCAAGGGTAATCGGCAATACCTTTGAAGCCAGAGAAACGGAAACATTGTGCGGGAGTGAGGCGGGATGTTAAGCATTCAGACACACAGGCAGTTGCACTGAAACCAAAATGCTTGACGTGGTCATTTCATCCTGACCACAGCCAAAATCTTCTTCTCCAATCCAATAGCTTTAGGGACATTGGCTATCACAAACATCCAGGAGAAGGATCTTCTCAAATCGATAGTAAGGGTCAGAGATAGGCTGCCAACCTTTACTTGTGCTCCTCTATACCTTTTATGATCCAATTTCAAAGGAGCGTTCAATATTTTTCAAGGGTAATGGGCAATACAGTAGACGCCAAAGATCATGCAACATTTCGGCATATGCGAAAGGCTGATACTCTTTCGCTAATTGGTATTGACTCAGGTGGTGATACTAGTTATCATGTAGTCTATTCTGAAGTTTATTCCTTCATGATAGGATGCGGGCTTTTTAACGAGTCTCGTTCTGACCACTAGCAAAACGTATGTATTGTAAAAACCTGCTACTTAAGTAGTATGCCTTTTTATCACTTATTGTGGCTGCCTTTATAAATTCAAATATATTTTCTGGAAAACATGCACGAAATAATTATTGCTTGCACTTGTTTGATAGCAAATTACGCCTTGCTTAAATTTTATACTCAAAGGAAGAGTAAGTTTCGGTTTTAAAAAAGTTGCTAATTATGAGCTTTTTTAGGATTGTGAGGTCTTCATTCATAGTACATCGTATCCGTCAATTAATAAATGCTGCCTATGCTGTATAAAATACATTCCAAATATATTTCAATATTTTATGACTACTATGTGACTTTTTTCTCAAACTGTAGGAGAAAACATACTTTTCCTTAAACAGGATGTACACAGTGCGCAGCTTTAAAACCTTGAATTCGGGTGCAGCACTCACTAGTCTAGAAAATTATTCGGCAATCGAGCAACATTTTTAAAACCAAAACCTACTCTTCCTTTTAACATAAAATTTAGAGAAGGCGCAATTTGCTATCAAAAAATTACAAGAAATAATTTTCTCGTGCATTTTTTTCATAAAATATATTTGAATTTATACAGGCAGTCAAAATATATGACAAAAAGGCGTACTACTTAAGGAGCCATTGTTTACAATACATACGTTTTGCTAGTGGTCAGAACGAAGCTCGTTAAAAAGCCCGCATCCTCTCATGACTTAAATAACTTCATAATAGACTTCACGATAATGATTATGACAACTTTTGTAAATGCCGAATCGGGCAAGAGTATCAGTCCTTCGCATATGTGGAGATGTTGAATGATCTTTGGCGTCTACTGTACCTTTGAAGCCAGAGCACCAGACGCGTCGTGCGTTAGAGAGAGGTTTTGTAAATGTTGCCTAAAGTCCGACACATCACCATCTTGTGAGAGCCCCCAAGAAAAAACTCAACAAGAGCACAAAAGGAGAATTCTTTTACTCAGAAATGTGCGAACACCGACCGAATTCTTTTAGCGTACATAGTACAAGATATTAAATGCAAGCAAACGCGTGTAGAGCCATGTCCAACGGACCAATCAGATGGTGTCCTCGAGCGAGCGCCGACTCGATTGGCTTGCGAATCGACCAGCTGGCTTTGCGCGGCATTATCAAGTGCGCTGCGTGTAGGCGGATCGATAGCCTAGCGGGAAAGCCATTCGCTAGGTCTGTTTGGGGGGCTTCCTATGCGGAAGGGAGGGGGGTGGTAAGCATTTAGATAGACAGACCGTTGCACTTAAAGCCAATTATTTTACGTGGTCATTCCATTCTGACCACAGCCACACCCAATTCTCCCCGATGGAATTCCATGAGACAATCTCACGATTGAACCAAGGGAGGTCCAGATGCACTCGGGGGCCCAAACACAGAATTCATTTACTTAGTTAGAACAGCTTGAATCCAGCGTAACGCTTCTAAATTGAGCTAGAACGTCACCTTTGACTTTAAAGGGTGAATTTATATGAGGGGTAACCAAAGCAAGTCCAGATGTGTCCGGCGGTTTTTGCCAGACTATTACGACGAGACTCTCCGGACTACAGATACAAACCTTATTCACATATTTAGACCTGCCTCAACCCAGCTTCGCACTCCAAACTTGGACAGCGGGAGACCGAGTTAAGGAAGTAAGGAGGGGAGAGAAGATGGGTCATGAATTTAACTTCGCAGCGGCGAGAATGATTGCCCACGCCGGCAACAGTACATAACAAGAACTAATTGAAGCCTAGACCTCGGATGACAAGTCAGTCAAACGACGCATCTATCTGCCGCCCGCATACATCACTCTTCACAGGCATCTCCACACAGCCAAGATTGGTGATTAATGGGCTCCCTCCCCGCTCCCTACAACGCTTGATTGGCCCCTCCCGCCCTATAACTGTTGCTTGTTTTTCGTTGACGCTTTTATCTCTGACGATGGACTCCCACAAGAGTTCGAAAGTTCAGACGAAGAAAATTATGATTCCAGCGCTTGGCACGTCTTCTTCATATCGATGAAACACATACCTGGCGTGCGAACATTTGCCTTAATTCATAATCAATGGTCGAACTGCCATTACAACCCAGAACCCTGTGAGGTGAACCATATGGCAGATCACCCCTTATAGCCTGCAATGTGGCGATGGTAACATGCTTCCCGATAGATCCCCTTCACATAGTTAACCTACGTGTAATTACAACGAGACGTTAACTGGTAGGTACCACTTTACATATTACAACTCCCAAGTTGCACACCTCTCCGGCGTATGTGGCGGCAGTCTGTCTTGGTCCGCCGATAGGGTTTTCAAATCCCTATTTGCCGATGAAATGACAGATTGGTGAGTTTTCACGGCCACTTGGCCCATCAAACGTCTTTTGAGAACTCTGAAATATATCAAATCATCACTGGTAAGAAAATACATTTTCTGCTATGACAATCTTCAACGCAGAGATACTCAAACAGAGATGCCGAGTTCTCAATGTCACGAGGATTGTACTTGTACTTGTTACGGCTGTGATCATGCCTTATCTTGCCGGCCTCAATGATGTCACGAACGGTACCTCTCCATGCGTGGCGATTGGCGGCAGCGGATCTCGAAAGCTCCACTCAGTCCATTCTCCAGCAACGGAGACCGACGATAGAAGGTCCAAGAACTGCTTCCATGTCTTGACGGACGGTGTCTAGCCAGGTCTTCAGGTGCCCTCCTCTTCGACGTTTCCACGAGGATTGAGATACCGAAGGCCTTAAAACTTGCCGTCAAACGTGCCCACGATAGGCATCAGCGGCACAGTGGGCGGTGTCGAAAATCTACAAGCCGAATTGGTGAATCAACTAATACACTTAAGCTTGTCACCTTCTGCTATGTTACGTTTCCCTGGGTCTAAATTTCCTAATTTCCTCCGCGCAGACGTACGACACAACAATGACAACGGTGATGCGCCAGGGCCAGCTAACATGAAATCCACAGTGTTGCGTTCGGGTAGCCAAGAACTCTGAAAAAGCGCCCAAAGAAACCTATTTTTTATTTTTTGTACCATCATATTTTTGAGCCCGCTTTTTATATTTATAAACATATTCTTAAGCAAAGAGTCTTCAAAAAAGTAATATTTCACTGCTTTTCGAAAAAAATTGGGGGTTTTCGCAGGAAAGGAGGTAACCCCTGTCCGTATAAAAATGAAATTCGATTTTTCGAGCTTCAAGCGTAAAAATGCGAGATCGCTTGGAGCTCGTTTTTTTCGAGCTCGAACAAGCGGCCAAAACGAGCTCGATTCGAGCTCGTTTTGCTGTTAGGGATCTGATCCATAGAACACCAGCTGTCTGGAGCGTGGAATTTGCCTTGACCGTGCAGCGGTTTTGATACGTTATTATTATTATGAATTGTACACACTTTACTACAACCTTACAAACTGCAAGGTTAACGTACATTTGGATTTCACAGAACGACTGTCGGTCTCTTCCTTCGTATTTATTGTTCATGCAGACCTTAAGTACATCCTGATCATACTGTTTAGGGAGGTTAGACAAGAATTTTTTATTTGGAGCAATGGAGATCGTTGAGGAGAGTTTTCTTTTTGCAGCGAACGGCCTCTGTCTAAGGACTTTGCGGTTAAACAGAATACGGTCAGGCAAGTTTATTGATGAGTTTTGAAAAAACAACGCCAGGCGTTTGCAAAAAGTTATGCTTCATTTGAGGTCAGTTTTATTGAGGGGAATATATGCAAACGCCGTTGAGTTAATTATTATTGACATAGTGACTGAAAAAGGCATCGATACAGTAGAAAAATTCAGTGGTAGTTCACATGATTGTAGACTAAATAGTAAACATACACGCCTACTCACTCATCACGAGTACTAAAATTATATAAATATAGTATCTCGGCTGATAGGTGATGCCAAATGCAGGAATCATTTGGTGGAACAAAAACAAGGAAGAGCAGACAGTAAAAAAATCATTGCGCAGTTATCGGGGATTATTTTGGGGTTTAAAATGCGATTTGACGGATCTTTAGGAGAAAAGACTGTGACTCATGGAAGGAAAATGTACAGGAGATAAAAGCGTCATGCTGATGAAAATGTTTAAGGCAGGACAGGGGGATCCCAACACGAATATCGTCCGTATACTTATGGTAACACCAAGAAGGGGGCCGTAGAGTTCTCGAGATCCCTGAGGTGCCGGTGATGCGGCCATGTCGATTACTGAGTCTGCCGTAAAGGTGACGAAAACAGGGGAACCCACCACGATAGTCAACTATCCACTGGTGGTCGACTCGATTTCCTTTTTAGCACGGCGCCCATCCCACCTCAGGCGACCTATCACCTAGGTGCTGGCCTGTTGCCGGCGATAGGGAAGAGACTGAGGTCAACCCTCAATGCATTTCTTTCCTCACTAAAAACAATCTGATGCGTCTGAAGCTATCGCGGTGCCCTGAAAGCCGTGGCTTGGATGGTTGCTAACTGACGGGAAAACATGGAGACCGCAGTCTGCCCAGTGTGTATCTTGTTGTGTGGAGCGACAAATTGCGAACTGAGAATCAGGCTCAATGGCTCCTTCTTAATGTGGCCTTTATGGCACTCCCAGGCTGGAGCCTACCTAGGGAGGCGTGCCGTTGCTACGCGTGTTGATTGATGGCCGCGCCATCCGCCTGCGCCCTCCCACAGCTCCGATCTTCTAGACTTCGTCTTGACTACGGATCCCAGTGTGGGAGTGGTGAGAGAGTGAGGTAGATTCACCACAAGTTAACTTTCAACATAATCCCGCGGAAGTCGCCGCGTTACTTCAGCATGCTGAGGTCCGTGATGGACATGTTCGAACTGTCGGTGTTCTACATAAATGAGATGCATGCATATCAGATGAACTGGACAAAAACTAATTTCATATCTAAATGTTATTCAAATCTGCCAAGCAATACTAAACGTATACGATATTTTCACCTGCGGTAAGATTACAGAGCTCGGCTGCTGTTGGAGTGGGCATCGCTAAAGGAATCTAGCTTCCTCTTAAAGACTTCAACGGAAGCGGACGTGACCACACCCATGGCTAGAGCATTCCAAGCTTCGGGCAGGTGAAACCCCCCCCCCCACTGTTAAGATAAGCCTTTGTTGCGTCTAACATGGCCGTCTCTACCCCCCGCATAAATACCAGAGGGCGATCCACGATACTCGCCACTAGGTGACAAATCAACATGCTATCTAGTCGGCCGCGACCGCGCGACTAAAATGGATCACTCAGCCACCCAATCGTGATTGACCTTAGGCGCTCTGATAAGGGGCAAGAGTATTTGTCTGCCCACTTGCTTGCTTGCCTAGCGGACGCAAACGCTCACCCGGCTGTATTACAAATCAGCTCCGATGCAGTTTAGGACGCGCGTAAGCTCAAAATCCCATCCTTTATGCTTTTTGCAATACTAGGATGTATGTCAGCGATTGGTACAATTAAAGGAATATATTATTAGAATATACTGCAGTGGTCGGGTCTGTCCAACGCCCTCCTAACTCTTGACGGTACAGACGATGTCATTTTAGAGCTTAGTACCTCGCGTGCAGGCAGTTTTACCACGTGCCGCGAGGCCTGCGCAAACGGACGGGCGACTGCCTCTGCTGCCAGACGTAACTGACGCGCACCCAAACACACGCACCGAGTCTCCCCCAGTCTGGTCTCAACCTACAGTGGCTTGACTTCAATCCGTCCAATGAGATTTCCGCTTTAATAGTTTAGTTCAGTTTTATTAGGGAAATATAGGTAAATACCTTTGAACTCCCTCTTTGTACATAGCTATCACGCAGAACAGTAGTGGAACTGCGGTAGGGGGACAGACAGTAAAAAAAACTCCTCAGGCAGCATTCATAAGTTTAGTTTTGAATGCCATTTGTGGGATTCTAAGGAGAAAAACTGTCGCCCGTGGGGGGGGGGGGGGGGGGGCGCAAATGGTTTATTTTCATCGAAAGTCCTGCTGCTGAAAGTGTTTGGATTATGTCAGGAGGAGGCCATCGCGGTTGTCCAATATCCTAATGGTCACTCGGGGAGATGACTGCGGTGGTCACGGTGTCAGAGATGCGCCCATCGTATGCCCATGCGAACCAGAGGAAGAAACTTGACCTCATTTAGTACGTTGGCCTCAATCCGTGGGACAAAGCCGACAAAGCGGTGTCTGCTTTCAGGCCCCACTATGGACCCGACCGGACTAGAGGACGGATGCACGATTCCGCGAGCCAAAACTCTTTCCATCTATTCTCCCCATCTGGCAACAGTAGCTTATGTAGGCCCACTCATTAATCCCTACTTCTTGCATGTTTTCCTATGAAAACGGTGGTTATAGGGTTTTATGAGTGGAGAATTAGGACAAGCAGTGGAATATACTTTAATAAATGCTAAATGCATTTTTATTTTACTGTATTTGGAAGTGTTGTTGATTTATATATGTAAATTTTCCTAATCTGCATTATTGTTTAACTTATTGCGGAAAAACCCAATTGTTAAATTGCAGGTTTTCTGAATTTCCCGAAAAAAAAACCATGGTTAGGAGGTCATCTACTTCAACTTACCTGATGCCCAACTTACCTTTCTAGAATAAGATTAGCATAGTCCGCCGCGCGAAGCACCGCGCACACCTTCAATCTACATTCGGAACAACTTACCCCCAGCGGCCGCGGGAAGCAACTTCGACTACGTTTTTTCCCTTTACACTTACTTCTAAAAATTTCCTTCGCTGCTTATCCTATTTCCCTACCCCACAAAACTCTATAACCACCGTTTTTGAAAGGCAAAATGCTGGGACTAGGGGTATATGAGTGAGCCTACATAAGCTACTTCTGCCTCCTTTCCTTCTGCAGAATACAATATTCTTAACAATCTGGCAAAAGTAAGTCAATATCAAGCGCAATTCTGGCTCACTTGGTAGACAGCAGTCATCGAGTAGACGTCAACCAAGCATTTAGAGTCGTCTACAAAGTTCCGGCTAAACACTCTAAGTTCCTGCGGCAGCGGATAATTGCGACGGCAGAAGCAGTCGCCATTCGCCTCACAAAACCAATTTTCTGTGCGCAGAAAGCATTTGTAGCGGCCCTAAGGCTCCCGTGGCCAAAAGCCTTTTCAAAATCTGCTCTCACGCCTCTTACTACGCCACGAAACAATGATGAGACAGCGGCATCAAGCATCCAAAGGCCACCGACACAGTCTCAAGACGTTGACACCTTGCGTCCTGACACAACCAAAAAAAACCCGAGACGAGGACCACTGGATGACATTAACTAATTGTCTGAATTCTTCCCCTTCCCCTCTCCCCCCACCCCCATTTCTCTGTTCCCAATTAAGACTCACCTAAAGGAACCATGGGCCTGAAATATCGCAGCCGTTAGGGTTAACCTTCGTAGCTTTAACTCCTGTCGATAATACTATTCGCTGGTCTTAGTATGATTAAGAGAGTGAGCACTCGTAGCAGCAGCATATTACCCCTAGCAGCAGTATCCTCGTCGAAATCGATGGTCGAACACATACACACGGGGAGGTGGAACTTGCGCAGGGGGTGAATGAATTGAAAGAAAGAGCAGGATGATCTAGATTTCTTTCATGAATGGACCAGTAATACTCGGATCAGCCGCGGAACGTTCCAGTTTTCATCCATTGAATTTCCCGTCACCATAAAATCTAAATCTGAGACTGAGCGACTGCTGCTTGGTCTCGAGAGTTAGGCACAACGGAACGAGTGAGTGAGACCGGTAACAGACCAGTGAGCGCCCGTGCACAATTGCAGGTGAATTCTTATCCAGGCGACAGTTTCGAAAACCCGCAGAAGAGACTGCACGAAGCCCTTCAACCAACCTGACTGATTTGGCAAAGTCTTGTTGTAAAGACAGCCAAAACCGCGATGTCACCGTGTTATTACGCTTTATTAGAATCTCCCAAGGCAGAGCATTCGGTTTTCACAGAACGCATGCATTAAAGTTTGAGCCACGCAAACGACGTAAAAAGACGCAAATTAAGGTCAGTTAACTTCTGAGATTGGGGCAGTTCTAAATCTCACACCCTCTTACGCCATAGGAGCCAATCAGACATCCAAATTACGAACGGACCTCTGTAGGGGACCAATTAGTGCGCAAAAGGGTGTTAGTGCTTCGGAAGACTGCCAGTGCACAGAACTCCATTTCAGTCGAGCAAAAGGAAGTGAGAACTCAGATCGTCATGACTGTGCTTCCCACTGATGTAGTTACCGTGGGGATGCTGCGCGATATGCTGTTGTACTACTTGCTTTACAAGAACCTCTGTTGTTGTCGATGCGGCTGTAACAACTGCCGTTGTGGATGTGGCTGCTAGGTCCCATTCATCAGACGGACAAAGGCCTTTTTGATTGAGTCTCCATTTTCGTGAGTAAATACACACTTTGCGGACCCTTTAATTTGGACTTCTCTATGCCTATTTTAATGATCCATCGTAAAAAGGGTGTTCAATATATTTAAAGGATAATGGGCAGTACTTTTGAAGCCAGAGCAATGGACGCGTCGTGCGGGAGGGGGGGGGTGTTGTAAACGTTGCCTAAAACCCGATGTACCACCATCTGATTACGCCTTGTGTGAATCCCCAAGGAAGAACACAATAAAATGAGCTCAAAAGGAGAAGTCTTTTAGCATACTAAGTACACCATACTGAAGGTAAGCAAACGCGTGTACAGCCTTGTCCATCGGGCTAATCAGATAGGGTTTTCGGGCAGGGCTGGAGTTGATTGGCTTGTGACACAGCTGCTTGGCTTGTCAGAGTCCTAAGCTTTGCGCGTCATCATCACATGCGCTGCGTGTAGGCGGGTCGATAGTCTGGCGGGAAAAAGCGACTGCCCGCATCACCTTTGACTTTAAGGGTAAATTTAGGTGAATTTATGTGAGGGAGGTGTAGTGGTCGCTTCTGCCCGACGCCTACCAATCTCTTGACGCCACAGACAAGGTCACTCAGAGCATAGGACCTTGCGCGAATGTACTTTTCAGCCTGCCTCCGACCGGACGCAAACTGGCGCACAAGACACGCACCGCCCTCACCAGTGTCTATCTTCGTGCGATCCAACCAATCACCATGAAGGCCGCGGCTTCCCCTGATTACTGACGCCAGAAAGTACTCGGCATTCCGCCCCTGAGCTGGGCGGACGCGTCGACGCTGCTGCGCTCTCACGGCGAACGCAACGCCAGACCGAATCAACCTTTGCCCTGACTATTCTTCTACCCTTCTACAGAATAAACTCTGCCGAACAATCTGCCTTTCCCAACACTTCTCTCATCTCCTAAGGAACCGGACCCGGAAGATCGCAGCCGTTAGGGTTAAACTTTTAGTAGTCTTAACACATTGCGATAGGGGAACCAAAGCAAGTCCAGATGTGCCAGACGGTTTTTACCCGACTATTACGACGGGACTATCCGGATCTCAGACACAAACCTTATTCACATATTTAGACATGCCTCAACCCAGCTTCACAGTCCAAACTGAGAGACAGGGAGAGACACCGAGTTCAGGTAGTGGGGGGGGGGGGGAGAATGAGTGCGACAGATACCGAACTAGTCTACCATCACTTAAAACTTCTTAGTGCGCAAGGCAACGGTCCTGCTGTGGAGCCTATGGTGAACATAATCGTTATCAACGGAAGCAAGTACCCCGGAAGGTGAACCACCTGATCCATCTAACACCAGCTGCCTGAAGCGCGGATCTTCCACGCTTTACTACAACCTTACAAACAGTAAGGTTAATGCACATTCGGATATGACAGAACGACTGCCGGTCTCTACCTTATTATTTGACGTTCATGCAGATTTTAAGTACATTCGCATCCCGATCATACTTTTTAGGAAGGATAAACAAGACTCCTTTGCCTGGAGCGATGGAGACCTTTTGGGATTAAGTTTTGCAGCGAAGACCCCTAAGAAAGGGCTATACGGTAAATTTAAATACGTTCAGTCAAAATTATTCGGGAATTCTGAAAAAAACTCCAGGAATTTGGAAATAATAATGGTAAAAACAGCATTCCTTTCCTGTTTATGGAATACCCTGCATTTCCTCAGACCTGATTTCATCTGACAAGTTTAACATTCAAGTTATTTGATATTTTTCTTTCTTGCATTGGTGTTCCTAAGAGCCTAACGCAAAAAAGGTTTCGTTCTACCATATTAACAACCTCCTAGTTTACCAAAATCCTGCCTAATTTCTTTCATTTTACAAACACTAAAACAGTTTTCTTTACTCAAAAGCTCCCCGAACACCAAATCCACTCAACAGATGAAAAAAAAACAAGATTAAGTGTACGCTCCAATATTTCTGATAATGGAGACAGAAACGGGGGTTTAGGGCGATTGCCCGGCCGTGACTGTCAACACTTAATCGAATAAGAACGCATACTCATTTCAATTAAGTAGCAACACTGATATAAGTGAAAAAGGAAGCAGTTCATAACAGGCAGACGCGATCGTTGGCGCTAGAACTGGATTCGCCGGCCGCTTCTGACACACGGTCGAACCGATTGGCGACCTCTAATTACAACAACCTCGTACGCATCAACTACCTCGGCCGAATGCGAGGTTCAAGAAGGTATTCACAAGTTCCTACAAGCAAGTAGGCCGTTTCAGCCATCGCGTCCATTTTCATTGCAACAGGGCTGTGAACAGTAAATTCGTCGGCCGTGCATGGAATGGGCCTACGGGGAGTCGGAGGAAGAAGGCAACGCTCAACTCTTTCCTCCTATTTGCCAGTACAGCAGGTTCAGCCAGCCTGGTCGTGAGGTATCAATTGGGGAAAGAGGACCAGGCACAGAGGTTTCGGGCTATGCTTAAGGAATGGACCTCCGACATTGAAATCGGTGAACGTCACAGTCACTAGACCCAATTACTTCCGATCCGATCCTATCCCACAGAGTCTAACCACTCTTGGCTCAAATGCAGGCAGATTGACCTTGAAGACGACCTAAGCCCTTATTTAAACCACGGATCGTTGCATGCATGAGTGGCTATGGGCAGCACATAACCAAGGAACGACCCTTCTCTCCTTCTAACCATCTAAAGCAATTCATCACGAGGACAGGGATTGGTCACTTCGGTTATTTTCCACAGAATCTATACCGCACCATTTAACTATGAAGATAGTTCACGAACGACCGTGGACAACACACACACACACAGAGGCCCCGTTCATGCAGCAGTCCAGGCTGCATCAAAAAAAGAACGCACTATAAAAAGAAGCTATATTGCCTGCTTATACAGTGACGTACGTGCGAGAGTATATATATAAGTGGACAGATCTCAGAAGGGTTCGAGGGACAGGGGACGAGGAAAAAAGACTAAGGACAAAATTTATAAAAATTCAGACGGTGAGCTTTGCTTTGACGGTCTCTTGTGCTACTACAGGTGAAAGCAGCAGCAGCAGTAGTTAAGGTGGCTGTAACAGCAAGGCGTTTGGCGACTATTTGCCCACGGCGAACAAGAGAGGATAGGCAGCGCAACCAGACCGCAACCAACAGTAGCACGGTAGGTCACCGGGGTATTTTTCTTCTGGTGTATGTATATATGCATATAACTATGTACAGAATCAGGGGGTGGAGAGAGAGAGAGAAAGAGAAGTTTATCCCTGCTGAATCTGGTAGACCGATCGCTCACAGAAGCCGGCCGAGGACGACCAGGGTGATGGAGACAAGAAACCAGGAACTGTGGCCGCCGCAACAAGACCCGACGGTGTCAGAGGAGGAGGTAGCGGGCTAGAGGGCTGCAGTGGACCAACAGCACCACCACATCCCAGGGCGCCAGACCCCGGCTTGGAGAGCATGGGAGAAGAGATTGGTCCAGCGGGGAGGGCAGGAAAATAGTTCGGTAGGTCAGCTGGGGGCAGCACCTGCGGTGGCACAACAGCAGAGCATGCTGCACAGTCCATATCCTCGTACGGCTGTTGCAGCGGTTGCGCCAAAAAATCACCTCCTCCTCCTCCTCCAATCAGAGAATAACAGCCAGCCGGGGGCAAGAATGCCGTGGGCTGCTGCTGACGCATTGTGAAACAACACGAGCAGGGGAACAGCTGCGGTTTTGCGGTTGCAGAGCAGCATTGAGGAAAGGCTGGGGTCCAACAGGTCGTCGCCGCCGCCACAAAGGGCAGCTCACCGCCAGGCGGCGCCGCCGCTGCTGGCTGTTGGGTTAGCACTGTTGGCATAGAGGCGGCGGCGGCGGCGGCCGTCAGCTGACAGCAATAGCAAGGCGGCCACATCTGCTGGCCGGCGGAAATCAACTGGGCTGCTGGTTGAAGCAACCCGGCGGCAGGCTCTAGTGGCAAGCCACCGCCGGCACCGGTCGGGATCCAGGCAAGCGAGGTAGCAGGCGAAAAAGCAGCGCCACCGCCACCGCCGCCGCCCGTCAGGCAGAAAGGAAACGCGAAAGACGTTGGCGGGCCGGCGGAGAATGCGAATTCTGGCGGCAGAGAGAACCAGGAGTCTGACTGGAGTGGGGGCGCGCAGATCTGGGTCAGAGGGGCCGGCGGCAGCGGCGGCGGCATAACCAAGTCCGGGGGGATGCAGCAGCCGGCGGGTGGTGGTGGTGGTACAACGGAGGAGGGGTCTACCACCGTCGTCGTTGCCGCCGCTATCGGAGGGTTCGCTGCAAAGGCAGTCTGTGTGCTAATGGGCGGTTCTGATGTGTTTGGGGGGACCAACTCGGGAGAGGAGGGACCTTCGGGAAAGACCGGCGCAAGAGAGGTCTCCTCCTCCTCTTCCGGACAGACGGGAATGGGGGTGAGGCAGGGCTTGGCGACGACTGTAGGCGGTCGAGTGTAGACAAATGCAGGTGACAGTGAATCCGCGTCTGCGGGTTGGGCTTGCTGTTGCTTGGCAGGCGACACTGAGGAGGCAGCAGCAGTGGGAGGGGGAAGGAGCTCCAGGGGCAGGGGGGCTGGCGAGAGGGGAATGGAAGGCAGCGACGGTACTGATGAGAGCGGCAGCTGGTAGGAACACGGGGAGGCCACATCATTGGGTAGGCGGCCACTGCTGCTATTGTAGCCGGATTCTAGACTCGGAGGGAAAACCACCGGAGGTGACGTGGAAGACAGGGGCGAGGGCAAAGCCGATGATATAGCCTCCGGAGAGAGCGGACGGGGCAACGGGGCACGAAGTTCGTCCCATTCACTATCCTCCTTCTCTTCTTCGTTAACGGCACCGCGGGACACTGCAACGGTCAGTTTACTATTACTACTACTCGACAGCACCGGCTTTCCTGCACCGCAGTTTGTATCAAGCAGAACAGCATCAGCTGAGCGGCAAGTTTGAGTGGTACATCCCATAGGTTGCAACTTTAAGTTGCCTAGCGACAGACAACGTCGGAAGGCACTGGTGATGATGATGAGGGGACCCCGTGAAGAGGGAGCAACGTCGGGACCTGCAGCTGCGAGGCGAGCTGGACAGCTGAGACATCTTGCAGGCCAATAAGTCACCACTGAGGCGAGGTTAGCAGTAGCAGAAGCAGACGCTAAGTCTCCTGCTGCCAGGTCGAGAGCTGAGAGGGGCAAGAGGTGTTGTGGAGAGACTGAATCACGCATGGGGATGGTTGCTAGCGACGAGGTTTCAAGGTCCAGACGCCCTTCATCAGACACCATCATGGGCACTGTGGTACAGGAGGAGCGTGAGAGTTCGTCATCGAGACGGTACAGATAGGGACGCGTGCGAGAGAGCCCCTCCGAGGTTGTGGGGGAGAGAGTCAGAGCGCGGGACAACGATGGACCTACGGAGAGGGAGAGAGAGTGAACGAATAAATAAAAGTAAATAAATAAATACTATTAACATTATGCTAGAAGACATCTGTGCAATACGCTACTTACAGGCTGTCGCGGTGACAAAGGGTTCAAAGGAATAGTCGGGGGTCCACTCCGAGAGGACAGAGGTCGCAAGAATTGAGGCTGCGACCTGTGGTAGGGAGGAGGAACGTCGAAGTTTGCAGTCCAAATATGAGGCTGGCCAATCCTGAAACATTGTGAGCTGAGACTGGGAAAAACTGGCACGATGCAGCTTCAAATTTCGGAGAGGAGAGAAAGGAAGGCGTGCAGTGGGGGTGGTAGAGACAGCAGAGTGGATTTGTAGCTTATTCCTTTCCGCCAGACCCTTTAGAATGGCCGCCTGCGAAGAAAGTGCCTTCAAGGGGACCGAGGACTAAAGGAACGAGAAGAAGAAGAGAACAAAAAATAGAAAATCCGATAGTTAGTACGACTAAGCGGGAATGCCAGCGTTGCCTAAAAAACCTGTCAACTTATAGAAAAAAGCGCATGATGAACCATGAGAAGGATTACATGAAATTTTTGCGCGTAAAAGCAAAAAATGGTTATCTGAAAGAATAAATACGAGTGACATTGAGTGCAAAATCCACCAGTCGGTCACTCTTCACAAACAGACCCTAGACGTAGTACTAAGTCTGAATTTAATGGTCAGTCGGCAGGGTTCTAGGTCACAGCTTTTGGCGCCACATACAACCCATCCTTTCTAACCCAGCACGCATCAGGTTGTCGTACCACAGGGTACGCAGAAGTGAAGTACATACGGAGTAAAAACGCCTAGCCTGCGCAACCTTATACCTGTTCAGTGTCAGTTTATTGAGGGAAAGAGAGCCAAACGCTTTTAAACTCCCTATTGGTGGCAAGATAGTAAGAAATATATGGAAACGAAGAAAAATTTATAAATTGCGCCAATTACATGTTCCAGGGGAAGACACAACAGCTGTCAGGTAGTCGAAATAGCAATAAAAACACAACTACTCGTTAATCACGAGTAGTATAGTGGAATTTAAGGTCTTTTAACACGGCGGTGTGTAAGCCTTAGTAAGCATGATTATTAGAAGTTGCACTATAGCATAGACACGTACTTCTAGCAGCAGTACCATAGTCCGAACCTAATAAAAACGGACACGGCCCGATGGTTAGAGACGAGAGGGTGGAAACCAAGGCAAGCTCTGCTGTGATCAGAGCCGAAAACACTTACTTACTCGAAATAGTTTAAACCCACCTTCACACTTGTTGAGATCAAGTGCGTATGAGCCCCAAAGTTGGCTTTAATCAGCGTCATTTCTGACAAAACGTGGCGTCAGTGTTAGTACCAGTACTACTAACGAGCAGCTACATTGCTGACTAGTGATAGTAGAAACAGGTGTAGCCGTATACGTCTCGGAATCCTTGGGCAGTGCAGTAGCACTCACGCATAGTCGTCTGCCACTTAGGACCATGTTAAGCTGTTTTTGTCTGTTTCAGGTGAGCAATCAGCTAGACCGTGGCCGGTTGCTGGCGGTGGGGGAGAGAGTGAGTTTGACTCTGGGCGCGTTTATTTCCTCGCTATGATGAATCCGATGGGCTTGAACCTATCGCGGTGCGCTGAAAGTCGTAGCTGGGAGGGTGTCCACGTGGCGGGTTAACTCGGACACCGCAGTCGGTTCAGCGTGACTCGTTGTGTGGTGTGGTTGTCTGCAGGCTGATAGTCAGATTCAATGGCTCCTTCTAATGTGGCCTTCATGGCGCTCTCTGTGAGGAGCATACTTAACGAAAAGAGCGGTTTGGTACGCGTGTGGAATGTTGGTCGCGCCAGCCGTCTGCGCCCTCCTGCATTTCCGGCGTTCTTGACTCTGACCGGTCCCAGGCGCGAGATTGGTCAGAAAGTGGGATAGACCCGGCATGTTTGCCTTCACTATAATCAGCCACAGTCACCACGTAATACTAACGCGGAGCTAGTGGTAGTAGAAAAAGGAGTAGCCGTATCCGTCTCGGCCTCCTTGAGCATATCTTGACACCTACTGAGGGTGAGTGAGGGTAAGTAGTGCGGTAGAACACGCGCAAATTCTATTGTCATTTAAGACCAAGTTAAGTAACTGCCATCTTCTGTACCAACACGTTGGTGCACTTGGTGGACTTAATCGAAATCGATGGCCGAAAAGACACTTAAGCACAGAAATAATGCAGACTTACGCATCGAATATCCGGAGGTGGCGGCGAAGAAGCAGTAGAACTGCGGCTTAGGGAGGGCGGTGGCGGCGGCGGCGGCAACTCAGCGGCTTCCTCCTTCCCCTCTCGTTGAGCAGTCGGTAGAAAGAGCATCGGAGACGAGTCGCGGCGTGCCACCTTCGCGCCACCCTCCTCGTCGTAGTCATCATCAGCATTCTCATCGCCAACCAGAAAAGTAAGCCTGTCCATTGGTTGGGTGGCGGGAGGACTGGTAGAGCTGTCGCCGACATTCGCGCCTCGTCGTACCTCAGGCTCTGTGAGGAGGAGAGATGAGGAGACGGCGTCCAGGAGACGGGCACGTTGAGAGGCTACAGAGCCGCGTCGTGTGTTGTGCGCCGACGGCAGGCTGTTGCCACGGTCCGCGAGAGGAGAAACGTGTGCAGAACGCGTGGATCGGGTGTGCACCGGCCGAGATTTCATGTCACTGGTTGGCTGCGGAGCAATGTTCTGCGAGAATTGATATTTGAATACAATAAAGCGATTACTTAAAACTCTACAGTAATAATGTTTATCAAATACACATAAAATGAGACGCGGGCAATGAGTGTTAATTGGTCGACGTACACGCAGCAGATTAGGCAACACGGAGACATCAACGACGTGAATTTTTGACATGATAATTATTCAGTATGGAATAATAAAACCATACAATCCTCATTTTATATTGTACAGGGGGGTGCGAAGTTCAGGACCGTCCTATCAGGTGAGTGCAGTCGTGACATAAGCCCGAATTCATGACTTTATTATCTGTGGTCTATGTTGCCACGGGTGAATGAGATTGCTAAATCGGCCGGCCTGTCCCTTAACGCTGGAAAGTGCTAAGTGTTTTAAAACTGCAGCCCTGTCCTCTTGAGATTTATGGCCGCCAACTAGAAAAATAAGACAGTTTCAAATACCGCGAAGCAAGGTTGCTGCCAGATGGTCTTCTGAATCGACGCTGCTTGCCGGGTTTGAGACCTTAGAAAGTGCCTATGGACCCAACGCGACATCTCCATCGCCAGGAAGGCTCGTGTGTACTCGTGCATCTATTTGGTCTGTCCCTCTTTACGCCTGTGAATGTTACGCTATGCACGTGGGAAACGAAAGAAAACGAGGGGCATTTGAACGCAATTGCTTGAGGACCATTTTTCGAGTGAAGTCAACTGACTTCGTCTCAAATGAGACACGCACTGCAACAACATTGCAAGGGCATCACAAGTTATTTAAAAAGCACGACTGAACTGGTTTGGACAGGTTCCTTGTCATCAACCTCATCAGTTCAATGCTACTGCTGTCGACCGAACGCCGTTATACAGACGCATGCATCCAAGGGGGGTCAGCTCAAAGCCAGGCGCGACATAGTCTGTGAAGACACAACTGGTTCTAGTAACCTTCGGTACTGGACCACCGTCGCTGGTGAAAGGAATGCATTGGACTGCATTCTAAGGTCCCTTTGCAAGATAAGAATTCTTACGAACCCCATTCGCGCCTAGTTCATCTTGACGACCGGTTTGGGGTATCTGGAGGGTAAAATCGTGCTTGCAAGGGATCTCAAAGACCATTTGCAGAAGCTGCATGTGGCATTTGACAGAAAGCAGGTCTCATTCTTAAGCCGGCTAAATACATATAGTATGGCTAGTGCTGCATGAAACATTCCACAATTTGAAAAAGACCGGTTCTCACTCGCAAACCAACATTGAGTAGGGTTGCAATACTGTTTATCATGCAGTTCAATATCAATTATTTCCAGTCAGGCTTGGATGCTGACTCTGTGATGAGCTTCTTTTTCACCGCTGCGAAAAAGTTGATTCTGTAAAAAAAATTACTACTTAAATCGCATAAACTTTGAAGATCTTTATAAATTCAAATATATTTCATGGAAAGCATGCACGAAGAAGTCCTCTCTTTTACTTATTTGATAGAAAATAACGCCTTCTTTAAATTTTATTCTTAAAAGAAGGGTTTCCTTCGGTTTAAAAAACCATTCTAGCGTGACTGAAAACAATTGGGCGCAAAAACCCACTTAAAACTAAATCACGAGGGGTGCTCTGGTCTGTATTGGAGAAAGCGGCCAACACCCGATTCTTCTCAGACTCGGTCTTCTTGACTGTGTCCTGACAGGGAGTGTTGGCTGCAAAGAACGAGAGTAGGTAGGGCGGTAGACAGTTGTGACGTTCATTAATCATTCAAAACTAAACACCTTCGCTTCAGTCAACTTCCCTGCTTGGAGCAGATGGTGAACTTCATGGAAATCGATGGTCAAACTATTGTGGCGGACAGCCAAAAGGCCTATCTCTCCCTTTGTTGTCCAAGGCTCGCTGCCCCAAAGTCGTGTCGTCACAAACAACTGCTCCAATGCTTTCTTTCACTGGTGCCCCCACCCCACCCCCAAGGCTTGACCTTGCAGCTGCTTCTTGCTAACCGATAACAGCTGCGTCAGCGTCTTCTGTTCTTTGGCGTGTCAGAGGACCCGACAGTTGACCTCAGCTTACTCAGTCCGTACACACGTGCGTCCAAATAAGCACGCCTGCCTAAGTGCCACTTGATAGAACACTTGAACTCGCTTCACAGTCATGTAAAAGCAACTGTCATCACTCCACACATACATTGTCGACACTCTCAGGCCTGGCTGGACGTATTCAGGACCAGCCCTGGCTTCGCCAGTGGCCACTGCCACCTGAAACTGCAACTGGGAGTTCTGCACACAATGAACCCCTCATTCTGGTGACCCTTGCCTTTTAGCTTCCAACCTGGGATTCGGCCTGATGATTGTAGTGGTCCGAGTGCAGCCACTACTTAGGCCGCTACACTATTCATCATCATCATCATCACCATCACCACCACCACCACCATCATCATCAGTCATTTCATATCTTAAACTTCGAGACTCGTATCACATAAATGTGTAGAAGGGAGATTTCATGGCCGTGGACAGCTCGGCCAGCATGTTGGGAATGCATTCATCCCCACGATGAGTCACTGCGTTACGAGCTATAATGCTGGCCAGCAGTGATGTATTCACAATTCGCATTGGTTCATTGTCTCGGGCTATGTCTCTCTCGTGGGCCCTTAAATGTATTCACTCTTTCCTTGTGAACGACTTGCTCTAACTTACCTTGTGTGAATAGACGCAGGTCGTGGCCGATCGTCTTCACACGCTCCACTCGTACTGGGCCTTGGCTACTGTGGTCGGGTTAGCTCGCTGTTCGTGCCAATTAAAAGCACCAGGCGTGGGTCGTAACACATAATGAGACTCATTTTTTTTTTCGGTTTTCAGGTCTGCAAGCTCGTCACAACTCGCCAACCGAAGTAACAACGCACACACACACACACACATAATTAAAAAAGGGGGGAGTGGGCAAGAGAAGAGAATCCGACTAACCTCAGTGAGACCAGCCGACTGTCTGCGCGGACGTCGCCATGCGCTGAGGCTGAGAAGACGCATAGCTGCCTCCTTGTGCGCCCGAGTGCGAGGCAGTAGTTGACGTTGAGGTTGGCTTTCCCCTACTTCCTCCCCGGATGACTGGTTCTGCAGACCGCCAGCAGCAGCGTTGTTATGCCGGGGTTTGTCGCCGCCCCGTGAGGGATTCCTCCTACCATCACCACCACCACCGCCGCCAGTGTTGCCTGAAGCACGCCGCCCATCAGCGGTGGATTCTCCTCCCCCTCCCATGCCACCCTGCGGTGGTACGTTTGCTCCGCCACCGCCACCACCACCTACAAAGAAGTAGAAAACACAGACTACGTGAGAACCCCAGGAGGGGACGAGGGGCGAACAATGTTGAAAAAAAACTCGATTCTCTTAGGAAGGAGAAAGGGCGTTCACCGGAAGAGGCTTATTTTGTATCGGATGTTTAGGATAGTTGTCTTGTTGGAGCCTGCCTCGTTGACTCACGCTGGCTTTGTGCCAAACCGCGGAGGCTTAGTGTCCACTCGTGCGCGCTACGCACTGTATCTGCCAACCGCTGCAAGAGGACCACTGTGCCCTAGCGGCTTTATGCTCCCCCGTGTGCTCGCTGTTCAAGGCGCAAGTTCCAGTTAATTGATGAGCGCCTGACCGTCTGGCTGGCTCCACGAAACACTAAGCCCATTCCGCAGGCAAGACGGAACACAATTCTGCATACTGACGACTCGGAGTGCACACAGAGTTGGTTCTGGCGCATAACTCAGCCTTTGTACTGTCTATTTTCCGGCAGTAAACTTCTATCCACCAACATCGTGATTTGGGGGAACCTTCTGTTTGTCAAAACTACTTGCGACAGTCTGGTCTATCAATCTTCAGAGTGAATACTCTGGCTTCTGGCTCTACTTACTTGTACTTGTTACGGCTGCTTCTGGCTGTCGCTATACACCGCTCCTTTCTTCCGCGTGCGTAGTCAACCAATCCAGTTTGAGCCGCTCTCTGTGTGACTCGCATCACCAGGTGGTAACCACAGGCCACCCTCAACAGCCTGCTAACCTTCACCTGCAATCTGTAACTGGGGTGTCAGTGTTAAGTTGCTCTGCCCGCGCTGTGGTCATCTGTGTCGCCTCGTCTCCCCATGTTTCGCCCTGATCCGCCTCATGGCCACAGGGGTTGGCCGTAGAACTGTTTGACGGCCCCAATTGTTCTGCGAGTGGCTGTTCGCTGCTTATTGTACTTCTGCGCTTAATTTATCATCGAGGGCTGCCGACTCAGCCGTTAGCTAAGACACATTCGAGAACTGTAAACTATGGAACAGTGCCTAGAAGTAAGGATGGCGTACGAAAGCGGCTTACGAGTAAACACTATGCTGATTTTATTCCCCGTACATTAAAAGGCACGACGCCAGGGTACAGACAAAAAAAATTAAAATGAATAAAAAACCGGACATCTACTCAAGACTAAAATGGAATGCTCGGACAGAGCAATAAACTTCACTACAGGAGTGTAAATTGCCACAATGAAATGCGTTAGAAGTGTTTCAAACGACAACTATGCGGAAAGGGCTTCTTAACGTCTTTAGAGAACAAATTCGGAGGGTATCTCTCCGCAGGTGCGTAAAATCCAACCCCACCTCCTAGCTGGTGCGCGCCGAAAACTTGCTTTTGCTTGGCTAACGGGGCTCTGGTAGGGGAGCAAGACCGGGGACCTAGCGCCAATCCCCTTTTCTCCACGAAACACGGAATTGACTTTCTTGACTTTCTACACTTTCATGAATCACAACTATACGCAACATACGATCTCTGCTACGGCGTCTGCGGGAACCGACGCGCCCCATCCTCTTGGCATCGCGGGACGGGTGTTTAATCTGCGAGCTGATGCCGGATTGCGAATTGGAGGCTGGAATGTTCAAACTTTGAGGGATGACGGCGCCCAACTGTTAACAGCCAAATCCCTTTCTGAATACCGTGTTGGTGTGGCGTGTCTCTCTGAGGTCCGCCTACCTGGCACTGGCCACAAACTGCTGCAAGTACCAAGAACTGACTCTGCGTACCATCTCTACCACAGTGGTGTGTCCGACAACTCTGGACTTTATGGTGTCGCTATAGCTTTGGCCGATGAATTTCACTCGAGTCTGCTAGAGTGGGAGGCTATCTCACCGCGGATCGCTTGGGTCCGTTTGAAAAGTGCCCCAGTGAACGTTTCCATCATCTCGGTAAATGCGCCTACTCTGGCTGCTGATGACAGCATAAAAGATGACTTCTACGGTGACCTCCAGCGAACAGTTGACCGCATCGCAAGAAGCGATCTACTCGTCATTGCCGGTGACTGGAACGCCCGACCAGGTGTGTCTGACGCTGGAACCCGGCATGTGCTAGGCAAATTTGCTGTCGGAGCGCGGTGTGCCAACGGTGAGCGCCTTGTCAACTTCGCATCGGCTAACCGCCTCGTTGTGTCAAGCACCCGTTTTGATCATCCGCGCCACCACCTTGTCACTTGGTACTCAAATGACGGGCATACCCAGGCCCAAATAGATCACATCCTTGTCCGAGCACGCTGGGCCAGCTCGGTCTTGGATTGTCGAGCCTACCGCGGTGCTGATACAGGAAACGCTCATGCATCGGACCATGTCCTACAGCGGGCAACCCTTCGCTTGCGTCTGAGAGCTATTCACAGACCCTCCCGACCACAGCGGATCGATGTTGCAAAGCTGAAGTCCTCTGCTGGCGACGCCTTCCACTTAGCACTCCAGAACCGTTTCGACGGCCTGTATCCTGACGCCCGAGCGGACCCAGAGCCCGCGTGGCAGTCCCTGAAGGCCGCGATGTCAGAGCTGGCATACACCCATCTGGGCAAAACCCGACGGCGACATCGCGACTGGATCACTAGACCCACGCTTGAGTTAGCTGAGGAGGCCGGCCGAGCCAGACTCACTGGCTCCCCCACTTACAGAGAGCTGCGGCGCCAAACGACAAAGGCCATCCGAGCCGATAGGAACGCCTACTGGAGCGACTTTGCCACGGAAACGGAGCGAGCAGCTAGCAGAGGTGACACACACAAGCTCTACCGACTCTTAAAGCAGGCCAGCAGAGGTTCGGGGAAAACCACCGAGACTTTACTGGATCGCAATGGTGCTGTAATCACTAAGATCGATGACCGGTTAGAGAGATGGCGCGAGCATTTCTGTAACCACCTTAACCATGATCCCCCTGTGATGTCTGACCTGTCGCCCAATGCGGACGATCCCCACCATCTGTATGAGTGCAACACAGAGCCACCCAGTGTAGAGGAAGTTGTCTCCATTCTCTTGAGGCTACGCAACAACAAGGCACCTGGTGAGGATGACCTCCCGCCGGAGCTCTTTAAATGTGCACCCGAGGTTATTGGGCCCTGGCTACAACAAATATTTGCCAAGATATGGGACAGCGAAGTTGTGCCCTCTGACTGGAGAAAAGCCGTGATCCTCCCCTTGTTTAAAAAAGGCGACAGACGAGCGTGCAGAAATTACAGAGGCATTAGCCTTATCGATGTAGCGGCGAAAACATTCACGTCTCTTCTTCTCAAACGTTTCCAAACTGCGAGAGACCAGCGCACCCGCCCAAACCAGAGTGGATTTCGGCCAGGTCGTGGCCGCACCGACCAGATCTTCAATCTCCGCCGTGTACTGGAACTGAGATGGGGTCACCAACAACCCACTGTTCTATGCTTCATCGACTTTGCTGCCGCATTTGACTCTGTTGATCGCAGTTCGCTGTGGAACATAATGAGGACGGACGGCCTACCACCTAAGCTTCTCAATCTCATGCAGGCATACTATCGTGGCACTTCCACACGGGTGAGGACGCAGCACGGTGACACGGAAGCCTTTAGCGTCAGGACGGGCGTCCGCCAAGGTTGTGCCCTTTCACCAACCCTGTTCAACTATGCGGTGGACTGGATCATGACCAAAGCACTGGATGACTTCCCGGGAGTTCAGTTTGATCGCTCGAAATGGGTGACTGACTTGGCGTATGCTGATGACGTCGTCCTCTTTGGCGACAACTGTAATGCAGTTCAACAGGCGTTGGACAAGGTCAATGAGCGTGCCCGATCCATCGGATTACGCCTAAACGCCACTAAGACCCAAGTCATGCTCTCCTGTGTGCCCCCTACATCTATCACTCCTATTGTTCTCGACGGCGCTCCTCTCGAAAAGGTCGACTCGTTTAGATACTTAGGCTCTTTGGTCACGGAAACGGGTCAAGGTGTCGACGAGGTTGTATCACGCGTCAACCGTGCCCGATCTGCCTTCTACCGACTGTGCGCTCCTCTATGGAATAGAAGGGAAATATCACTATGCACAAAGTCCCGTGTTTACCAAGCAGTGGTTCGATCTATCCTGCTCTATGGTGGAGAGACATGGCCTATGCGTGTTGAGGACATGAGGCGCCTTGAGGTGTTTGACAATGACTGCCTACGCCGCATCCTTCGTCACCGACGCGTCGACCGAATTCGCTGCTCCGATCTCCGCCGACGCTGTCTCCTGGACGCTCTCCCTCCACTCCTGCTTCAGAGACGACTTCGGTGGTTCGGGCATGCGTCCCGGCGTGATGATGGTGAGCTGATTCGTGACCTGCTTGTAGCGACGCCTCCCCCCACCTGGCACAAACGTCGCGGCGGGCAGCTGAAAACTTGGACAGCAACGGTCAAGCAGGATCTGTCGTCAGTTTCCGGCCCATGCGTCTACGGCCTACGCCAGTGGAACCGTGAATGGATGGTGCTCTCGTGTGAACAGGCGCAAGATCGACGCGCCTGGACAGCTGTGATTCATGATGCAGTCAACGTCAAAACTGATGCCGGCTCAACCCGCCCGAGGTGAATGCCGTTACAAGTACAAGTAGTAAGTATCTCTCCGCAGCACAAAAGAATTGAGTAGCAGTTTACAAAAAAGATAAGTGCGCGTGGCCATTTTCCTCTGATTAAAAGTGGTCGCTACGACAAATGAATACCACTTCGAGTTGGTGCCAGCGGTCTCACAAATCCGAATAAGGGTTTTCCAGGCCTGCCTACTGATGTGAAAACGTTTGCTAGGGCCATACCTTCTCTGCTAGTTTTTCAGCGCCCGGAATCATTGCTGCGGGAAATCGAATAAAATTTCCTGACACGATTCAAAGGGCAACACAACCGCCATAAAATAGAAAGGTTTCTCTGTAAGAAATTGAACAAGTTCATGAAGACAAGTGCATAGGTAACTATTCTCTCTTTGGGATCTAATTTTACAGATTCCGCACGAATCTATCACTTCAAGTGCATATAACCTGCACTTTGCAATGCGACTTTCGTTTGCAAAGGCACAAAATCGACTCTCTAGCTACTTGTATCAGGCACCATAATATACAGATCTTATTTTCGAATTTGTGATTTATGAGCATATGAATTCACTGAAAAAGGGGTCCGGTCCAGTTCACACCCACTGAGGTTCATAATACAATACCTACTAACAAATAATAGTAGACGTAGAACAAATTGCGCGCTTCAAATTGCGGTTTGCATTTCTCGTCCTCCGTGGGACATATTATTTTCGAGATTTCAGTCCACCTAGCACTCTGGCGGAATTTCGTTGTTAGCAATTGGATTCGCTTTCGCAATGACTCCAGGCTCAGAAGACACGGCAGGACATTAGTCAAAACGAGCATCATCTTCGTGACATCTCCTTCTGTCAACAATTCTCCCGGATTCCAGCTCGCTACAAACGGCTGAGTCGTTTCAATAACCTTTTCATACAGTTGAACGCTTTATTCATATTGCATAGAGCTTTAATAGCGTTTACCCTCTCTACGATCTAGTATGGGAGATAAAAATAAACGTATAGATCAGCTTGTAAAAGTCTCGGCACCAGAGGGACTCGAGCACAAAACCTCTGATGCACTGGCATCGGTCATAACCATTACACCACCGAAGCATACAGTTGCACTGATTTAATTTGGTTTAAAGCCCTAGCCGTAATTCTGAGGGCAGAAATCGCAAGGTTGATGCGACGAAATCACCCCCCCTCCGCTAAAAGGGCTAGAGGTCCTCCGAGAACAATAGATTCAAATTACATCAAAGAAAGCTTAACATACACGGAAATTTTCCAAACCTTTTCCGTCATGCAAAACGGCATGGTAAGCCTGAAAAAGAACATAGAGAATCTTAAGACACACCTGCATACTTAAACGCATGGCACGATGTCGGAGACGACAGAAAGCCGAGACAAGGCCAACGTAAAGAAAACCGTAAAGGTTTCTATGCTTCATAAGCAAAATCCTTCAGAACCATTTGCGGAAATCGACCTCGTCAAAGAGTGGAAAGTCAACGAAAATATAGATGGCCCGGAAGTCGAACCCTGCACGTCGGACCAATAGGCGAACGCCGTTACCGCTAGACTACGAGTCAACGTCAAGGCATCTGAACATTTTACTTACTCAAGTAACATTAATGGTCAAGTTGTCGTCGACGAGGACCACCGTGATCAAAATCCTACAGAAACATCTCTGTCTGCGGGACTGATATTCTGCGCCCGATTTCAACCCATGATGAACTTTCAGAATTTAAATTCCCGCTAATTATAGGCTCATTTTCCGGACCAAAAGTGCAGGATGCACCCAGCACAGCAACCACTCATATAAATTAACTGTCTGGCCTCGCAAATACTCATGGCCATAGCACCGAGGCCCCTGCTGGGATCAGCCGAACTATCCAACAAATTCCTCGAGCCGCAGTTGAGGTGGATAGTACACAGTGCATTATTCTACATGGGCTCCCTATATCAGTCCAAGCAGTAGAATAGACGAGGACACCAAGGCCTTAAGGGAGTGCTTAAAGGATGTTATTAGTGAGGAGGATGAATTATTGATACTGAAGCATTTCCGAATAAATAGTAAGGACAACTCCAATTCTCAAGGGAGGAAACCCAGGCCGTTAAAACTAATTTTTAAGAGTAAGCTTCAGAAAGATCTCCTGCTCGACCGAACGGCAGGAGGAATCCCCGACCACAAGACGGTTTTTTTTTCAACAGGAGTAAAGGAGAGGATGAAATGGAGGGCCTAAAAGGCGGACTTAGCCATCTTGAAAGAACAAGGAGAGAAGGGCCTGGAAATACGCAATGGGGTAATTGTCCGACGTCAAACGCCCTTTCTGTGGAGGACGCCCATCATCCTAACAAAAGTCACACGGCCGGACAATCAATCCAACGTGAAAACCTCCACAAAATCAAGTTTTACTATGGAAATGTGCAAAACCTATTTAATAAACTTGACGAACCCAAAATACTTGTGGCCGTGCTATGTCTAGATGTAATTGCACTAACTGAAACGTGGCTAACCGAAGCTATACAAGAATCTGAACTTCGAATAGATGGTTATCAGGTGCTAAGACATGACCGAAAAATAAGAAGAGGGGGTGGTGAAGCCCTGTATATAAGTAGTAAAGTTGACTTTATCCTCACAAATGAATGTGCGAATGACAATGACCTGGAGATGCTGCAATGTCATTGATTGGTACCCAAAGCTGAAAACGTGTATTTTACCGTTGTATACAGGCCTCCAAATCAACCTGCGTAAAAAGATCAGCTGTTAGTCACCCGACTTCGTGAAGAGTGTCGGAAACAAGACATCATTATTGTAGGCGATTTCAAAGCTCCGTCGATTAACTGGGACCTGATAAACAGTAAGGGCTCTAGACAAGGATTCGATCAAAAGCAAGTAGACATGACACTTGACGAATTCTTGTTTCAGCATGTACGAACCACGACTCGAATGTGTGAAGGTCAGAAATCTAGTTGTCTGGATCTATTTTTTAGCAAAAGCGAGGAAAGTGTTGATGAAATAAATGTAGGGCCACCCCTATGTTCCTCTGAGCGCATGACATTGATGTGGGAATCAACGCTGGTAGATGTCCCCAAAAGAAGCTCCAAGCCATTTAAAATGTCTGGCGGGGAAACTTTGAGGCAATGAAATTGACGATTGAGTCTACAAGATGGACGGCATTATTCCGAAGGGGTATAATTGAAAGTTGGAATCAGGAATGAAAAACTTGATCAAATTGTACTGTCCTCTCAAGAAATGTTCGACGGGCAACAGACAAAGATGGCTGACAAAAGCGGTAAAAAAGGAGATCCGTAAGAAACACAAGCTGTCGAAGATATTTGAACAGACGAAGGATCAAAACAAGCTCCAGGAGTATAGACAACAAGTCAATTGCTGCAAGAAAATCATCAGAGCAACACGAGCCTCGTACGAACTCAGACTCCTGGAAGAAGCGCCGCAAAAACCCAAAAGCCTTCTACTCCTACATCAGAAGTTCTACAAAGAACCGTGACCATCTCGCAAATTTAAAAGACAAAAACAACGAAACTGTGAGCAGCGGCCCTCAAAAAGCTGAACTTTTTTCAGAATTCTCCCAAGGTGTCTATAACACGGAGCCACCTCTCCAGCCACGCCCTTTGTCACATGCCGTCAACAACTCGATTATAAACACTGTATTATTTACAACGCAGACAGTTTTGACAGAGTTACGGAAGTTGGTTCTGGCCAAGTCACCTGGAACAGATGAGATCCCAGGGGTACTTCCACGCGAACTATCTGAGGAATTAGCGGAACCACTCAGTATAATTTTTCGAAAATCGCTCGAAGCTGGTAAACTACCTGTAACATGGAAGTTGGCAACTGTCGTACCCATCCAAAAGGGGGGATAACGACTCTATCCCACCAACTACCGACCGGTTTGTTTGACCTGCATCTGCTGTAAGCTGATGGAAAGGATAATCAAAAAATCAATTTTATCGCTCGATTCATTTTGCCGCCAAATCAGTTCAGTCCAGCATGGTTTCTATGAGAAGAGGTTTTGTCTTACAAATCTTATCACAACACTAGAACACTGGACAAAATCCATGGATGAAGGACATCCAGTAGATGTTATTTATTTTGAATTTACCAAGGTGTTTGATCAAGTTCCACATCAGCGACTCATCCAAAAACTGACCGACTTTGGGATAACAGGGAATCTCCTGAACTGGATTAAAGACTTCCTTGGAGACCGTAGTCAAAAAGTTACTGCAGGTGGCTACTGTTCAGAGTGGGCACCTGTCAAAAGTGGAGTTCCACAAGGGTCAGTTCTTGGGCCGCTCTTTTTCAGCATCTACGTAAATGCCATCGTGCGAGAAATAAAATCTGACATAGTACTCTTTGCTGATGATTACGAGGATTACGAGTTGAAAGAGCGGAGAAAGATGAGACAGCTAATAATAGAGCTGGAAAAACGGAGAACCAATGGCGAGACAAATCTCAAAATAAGAGAGGGAAAAATAGTTCAGGTCAAAAGGACATCGCTCTGGTCGAAGCCGGTAACAGTGACGGCCTAGCTGTCTCGCCACCGAAACCTCAGACATGCCCTCTTAAATTGGTCGTTTTAAATGCCAGATCACTGATTAATAAAATGCCTCTGCTCCAGATTATGGTTTTCGTCAACCGCCCAGACATTGTTATGGTAACTGAGACATGGGCATCGGCCTCTGTAGCTGACTCAGAACTCTCTGTTCTTGGCTATGAATGCGTTCGGAACGATCGAAACAATGGCCGTGGCGGAGGAAGCTGCATCTATATTAAGCAGCCACTTGCATTTCTCCCGTTGGACTATCCACAATTCACAGCGGTGGAGGAGAGCCGCTGGCTACGAGTTGTTCTAAAAAACAAATACTCCTTACTTGTTGGCTGTGTTTATCGCCCACCTAATGCCAATGTAGACTACGATCTTTGTCTCTCGCAAGCATTTCATACCGCAGCTGACTTGAATCTTAAGTATTGCTTGATTGCAGGCGATTTTAACCTTCCTGACGTGCAATGGTTTCCACCATCCGGTCCTTCAAAGTTTGAGAACTTACTTGAGGCAATAGATATCGGCATGTGGGATCAGGTAGTCGATTTTCCCACTCGAGGAGCAAACATACTCGACCTAATTTTTTGTAGGGGATGCGAACCACTTTCAGTGTCATCCTTAGACGCACTTGGGAGTTCAGACCATCTTACAGTTGTTAGTGAACTAGAACTGGAAGCGGATGAAACATTTTCCCAAAATTATATTTTTTATCATGACTTCCGATCAGCAAACACGGCTGACCTACTGGCACATCTAAACGCTCTTGACTGGTCTGAATTTTTCCAATGTTTGGATGTAAATGTTTGTACCGATGCACTGTACAAAGTGTTGGGTCCACTCATCCTCCACTTTGTCCCCCGTAAGAAAGTAATACATGTCAAGGATGAAGTGTACCTTCCTCTGTCTTTCCGTCGTAGGCTGCGTAAACTCTCTCGTCGTTTGCATCGGCAGAACGACACTTCCGTTCTGCCCTTGATCACACTGATCTTTGAGCAGGCCAAGAAGCTCTCCGAAGAAAAGCAGATAGCCGATGAGGCTCACTTCGCTGAAAACCCTTCCCTTAATGTTGCGAAACTCTTTTCGCGTACAGTAAAAGCGCAGAGGAAAACGCAACACCCCATACTTCAAGATGCTTTAGGAAACTCCATAGCTGACACTAAGTTGACCGCCGATAGCTTCAATGCGTTCATATCCAAAAAGTTTAGTGAAAGCTCGTTCGCTGCACCTCCGGTTATCCGGGCTTGGACGGGTGCCATAGTCGAAACCATTAGTTTTACCCTCTGGGACGTGACTGTAGCCATTCGTCGTTATCGTCCATCTTATAGTCCAGGACCAGATGGCGTCCCAGTTAACCTTCTTAAAGCTGAAGCGAATGATATCTTTCCGTCTACTCTTGCTTTTGAGAGCGAAACCTTTCCTTCGTTGTGGAAGGAATCGCACATAATGCCTATTCGCAAGCATGGCCGATCGACCTCATTCGACAACTTTAGGCCAATAAATACACTTCCCGCAGCCTCGAAGATCTTGGAGACCTTAATCAAAGAAAAGGTGATGCGTCACTTGACAGAGAACAACTTGCTCAATACAGCTCAACATGGCTTTATCGAGAAACGATCTTGTGACACCTGTCAGCTCTCTTTCTTTGATTATGTGCTGCAATAGAGACAGCGGTTTTGCCACTTATAGCGTCTATTTTGATTTTAATAAGGCCTTTGATCGGGTCGATCATACCCTCCTCCTTATGAAACTAGCCTCCTTCAGCAAAGGTAGCAAGCCACTGAACTTCATATCTTCCTATTTGGGTGCTCGCACACAACGAGTAAAAATTTCCAATGTTATCTCCAACCCCACGCATGTGAGGAGTGGAGTTATACAGGGAAGTGTACTGGGTCCGCTCCTATTTTGCCTGTTTGTCAACGACGTTTCAGATTGTTTGCAGTATGGCAGACCCTTCATGTACGCTGATGATTTAAAAGTCGCTTATCGATATAAACCGGCAGATCGCAACATCGTGCTCGAGCTGATAAAAAAGGATCTTCAGGCCTTCGCCAAGTGGTGTTGCACATGGCGCCTCACCCTTTCATGGCACAAATGTTCCGTTATGGTTGTTGGCGACGATCATCAACCGGAATTAAGCATTTACGGCCACGAACTAAATGCCCCAGGAGTTATTTGGGCATATCGTACTCTTATAGTCTCAATTTGTCAGAGCACTGTACCCTGATAGTCTCGAAAGCACGCCGAACCACCGGATTTATCCTTAGAAACTTTAAGACTATCAAGGTTAGAACTAGCCTTTATAATATGTACGTGAGACCTAGTCTTGAATACTGCTCGCCTCTATTCAGTCTTCTGCGCACTAGTGAACGGAAGAAAATAGAATCGGTGCAGCACTTCTTCACTAGAAGAGTTTTTACTACAGAACACCGTAACTTAACCTACCAACAAAGGTGCGAACTTATAAAGCTGGATCCCCTATGGCTTCGTCGATTGCAGAAGGGTCTTTTTTTACTGTTTAAACTTTTGAATGGTCAAACCTTTAATCCCCTTAGTACAATAAGGCAGCTTGAGCACTCTCGACGCGCCAGTCATCGAGACATATTTTTATTTCTTCCTATGGCACGAACAGTTAAGTACCGGCAATTCTTTTCAGGAAATGCCATATCAATCTGGAATAAGCTGCCCAAAAGTATTAAAACCCAGCAAAACTACCCTATATTTAAGAGAGCTATAACTAGTTTTCTACATTCAGGGCAACTTTCACGAATTTTGGGTGCTGACTCGGTGGAATCTCTCTTTCACTCTGATGGCGTTCGTGGACTTTGAACCCCCCAGGCTTCATGCTGAAGATAATGCCGCTGAAACAGCAGCCCGCAGTCTGCTAACCCTTCAGCCGATAGTAAGCAACTTTTGCCGACAACCATTGAAGGAAGACTGAGAACACTGTGTTCTTGTGCCAACCCTCTCCGTCTGGAACTAATGTTTTTAAACGATATGAAACAGTTCTCCTGCTGATGAGTTAACTCAGCTTACAACTGTACATTTATTCCGTTTGTATCATACCTTTGAAGGCAGGTTTTTTTCCCTTAAAACAAACTCCCTATCTCGCCCAGTATTGACAAAACAAAAAACCTGAAACAAAACCAATACTGGCCGCAACATAGGGAGTTTGTTTTAGGTTTTTTCCGGTCTTCGAGGTGTTGGAAGGCGCCCAAGAGGTGCATTACCAACTCTTTACAATTGCCTGTAAACTGGCATAATAAACATGTGATTATATTATTATATCTCAAACTGTGGAGGGAGATAAAAAAACGAAAGGGACTTCCAAATATTACAAGAGGATATAGACCGACTGCACTGTTGGAGCGACAGTTGGTGTATGAACTTCAACCCCAAAAATGTGTAGTAATGCACATACTATCAGCAAGGTGACGCAGAACTGCACTCTCGCGACATTATATCTTGGGAGGCCAACCACTTAAAACCGTAAGTGTGCAAAGAGACCTAGGAGTTCTTGTTAAAGACGATCTTAGCGTCAACGCACAGAGTTCCAAAGCCGAAGCGAGAGCAATATCGGTCATGGGCGCCATACGAAGGACGTTCGTTAACCTGAATACCGATGTCTTCGAAAAAGTATATGGAACGTTCGTACGGCCGCATCTGGAATATGCGATACAGGCTTGGCGGCCCTGGCTTCAGAAAGACATGCGGATTCTCGGTGTTCAAAGACGTTCTACCAAGGCGGTCCCTGAACTTAAGCAGTCCACCTATGAACAGCGGCTGACTGCTTTAAACCTCTTTCCCTTCCATTATAGACAAGACAGAGAGGACCTTAGTTACTAAGGGGAACTGGTCTGGATGTCAAATGGGGGGATCTCTTTCAAATGGCCCTAAGAAGGAACCTCCTACGACATGACTGACAGTTGAAGAAGGAACTAAGCCGAACAAACCAACGTTCATCCTTCTTCTCTCAAAGGGTCATTCGGCAGTGGAACTCCCTGCCCCAGGCTATTGTGCATGCACTCACGGTTGACGTCTTCAAGAGACGTTTGGATAACCATAAGTCAACACCTTACACCTATTTGACATAAGATTACAAACAATCCCACTACTCGTTTGATTTCAGTAGCGTATTTATTTACACTAGAAGATCACAGACACTGGACATTCAGTGAACATTTGTACGCTGCTATTCCGCAAACGCCTCACCTCTTCAACTATTTATTGTTCCAAATTATTTCTGTGCACTTTTGCACACCAAAAGCGATCTGTAACAATGTTTGCACATTTCACAAAAACTTATACATTCCTGTACCATTTCAATGGACTTTTGAAGGGCTTCGGTCATTTACTCCAAATATACTGACTGATATGTGTACACCGATCATATGCAGGGCACATCTGCCCTGATATTTAATGCCTTTCAGCTGTCATGCGAGGATGTGAGTCACACAACCGTTTGCCACATGACTATGTACATATTATTTACTATGTTTCAGTAACATAGTTATTTTAGGCAAAACATCGAGCCCGATAGCTCGGAGGTTAGGGCGTTCGCCCCTGACCAGAGTGACGCGGGTTCAAATCTCGGGTGGCAGCAATTTCCGCGGCTACACTGGAGTTGGGTATCTGCATCTAAGGAGACCTAATAAAGTCAAAATACCTATCATGCAAGTCCCAATGTTTCTGCCGGTAATGCCTAAAATAACTATGTTACTAAAACATAGTAAACAATAGTAGACGTTTTTTCAACTAATGCACTAGGGAACCCACCCGTTGGGGGCGAATCCGGCGGTCGAGGCGGTGTCCCAAAAAAAGTCCGCTTTCGGCAGCTGGCAGCTACCAGACCGGAAACCGGACGCGTACTCGGATCAGCGATTGTCTTCTGCCGTGTCCCACTACCGCCACGTCTGGAGACACCAGAACCACGGCGCACGTTAGCCGAGAACCGACGACGTCCTGCCGGCGGCGGCAGCGGTAGGGCAGCAGCGGCCGCCGTCGCGGAGCTATCCACCTCATCGTATCCATCTACTGGGGTGGGCAGAGGAAAGGCCTCCAGAAGGATGGAGGATGGTGCAGATAGCGGCGGTGGAGGAAGGGGCGGCTGCGGCGGCAGGCTGCTGGAGTGAACTGAGGGTTGTCGTCGCGGTCGACCGCGCGAAGCTCGTCGTTTGCCAGCCAGGCCGACACTGGAGAGCTCGATGGGCGGACTGGGGTTACCGAGGCTGTTGCTGCTGCAGCCGTCGCCGCCATTGACGTGCGACCACCAAGTCTGGGCGGTGGAGCGAGTCGTGGGCGAGGCGGTTGAGGGTGCGGTTGTAACTGACTTAAGAGACGGCGCCGGCGGTGCGGGTGAAGCCAGCCTGGAGGATGTAGAGGAGGGCGGTTGGGCTGGGGGTGGTGCGGGAAGTCGGATACAGAGCGGAGAAACGGCGGGTGGAGAGGCCACGGAACGCAGACTGTCACGTCGGGTGCGCGGGGAGGTGGCAGGAGATGGGAGCTTGTCGGCAGACAAGTCGAGTTCCTGAAGCGGGGAAGAAGAAAGGCAGGTGGTTGGTTGTTTGAAGCTGAGACCTTACAGTACAACCAATTCACCCTCTAAGACATGCATTTACACAAACACACACACACGCACAAACGACAATTCGACGGTTGCATCCGACAAGGTACCCCGTGTAATACGCAGTCCGTTTGCGCAGGAACGGTGACTTGCGCGTGAGAGTAGACTTGTGCTGCATTTACCGCACACTCCACGCACCACCCGAGTCCCGTGTCATGACCGAGTGAAGCAGATATGTTAGGGTCGGTGTTAGGAAGGCCAGCACGCGAGCCATAAGTCGGGCCGTCCTGAGGGCAAGAAAACAAAGGAAGTTCATATGTCAGCGGAGACAGGCAGAACGGGACAAGAACGCGACCCTCAAGGGGCCGACACGCGAGGACGCAAGGACAGCAGCTGGCCGGGTTCTGAGGTCACGCCTGGCTAGGGGCAAAGCGCGCGCGCGCCAAGTGTCACACTGAGGACACCACACGATGGCTGCTCGCATGGGACACTAGCAGAGGGACCAATAAGGAACGAACGTCGTTGGTCCTTAAATAAGCTGCCACCAACACGAGGCGGCACACTGCTGCTGAGGACACAAGATTCAGCTGCTGGAGACACGGGACTCTGTTGCCCTAGACGAAAGACCTACGACCGACGACAGAACACACGCCGCTGACGGACACATGACAAGCTGTCGGACACACAGAATACAACAGTAAACTATTATACGCTATCCTGTCTGCCTTCCTTTCCTAAAACACAACTGGGGGATATAACCAGTGTCGACGCAGGCACACCCAAGGTTATAACAGTCGGGCAGCTATCAGAGGCGACGTGAGCGGCATTTGTAAAGGTAGCGCAACCGTAATAGCAGCTACCGTGCCCTCTTCTAGCTCACGTATTGGTGTGCAGTGCACCCACAACGTGGCCAGTTAAGGGGACACAATAGGACGGCTCGACCGCCAAGGTCCACCGTGTGTCTCACAACGTAAGGAAAGAGCAGGTGAATTACCCATGGATGGCTTCTAACTGACAGTAGACTTGTGTTGCATTTACCAAACACTATTTTTACCTCACCCGACTGTACCCAGTATCCAAGCCGAGTCAATGAGACCGGCGGTTGGGCGCAGAAGGATACCGCAGCCGCAGCCATCACTGCACCATTCAGCATTCAAAAGGTTCGTAGCTCGAGTCCCGGCAGCGGAAGCAGTGAACGCACACACACACACACACACACACACACACACACACACAAGCAGCAGGATCGACTCTACCTCCAAAGCACCTGTTTATTAAGCCGCCCAAATTGGATATGGCCACATCAAGTGGGTTTACAAGCACTTACCACCTCTTCCTGATTTACTAAACGGAGGAGGAGGAGAAAGAGAGATATGTTAAATTGATTGGCATGCAATGCAAGGTACCTGTTGGTGAGTCAGTGGGGACCATCGCAGGCACTCTTCGTCCAACTCTATCCAATTCTTGGCTCGTTCATCGTAAACTGCCTTAAGGCTGGCCAGTTTATTGGTGTCGAACACGAGGACGGGTCTACAATGGCAAAAGAAATAGTACACATGGTCAAATTATGAAGACTTGTAGTGTAAGAACTAAGGAACTAAGCGAAGTAGCAGGGGCTTCAAACCTTCCGTCCACTGGATGCAGCTGTGTGCCATGAGCCAGCTGCTGCAGCGTGGAGGCCACATCATGAACATCCATGCCCGTCAATTCGCTAATGTCCTTAATGGTGACCACGGGCATCACAAGTTGACCGTTTTCCGTCTGAGAGCTAT
Source organism: Ligula intestinalis (assembly GCA_036362985.1). Lineage (NCBI taxonomy): Eukaryota > Metazoa > Platyhelminthes > Cestoda > Diphyllobothriidea > Diphyllobothriidae > Ligula > Ligula intestinalis. The sequence goes on from JAYGXS010000009.1 coordinate 6,596,992, forward strand.
CGGACAGGCCAGAACAGAGGTAGGGCAGCACTTTGGAGCGCCAATAGGATTCATAGGAGAGGCGGCCGAGGTCGGAGAGGGGCTTTTCCGGAGAGCCAGGCTGACCCTCAATGCGCGAAAGGAGGTAACCTAGGCACACAAAGAACACAATTAATACTACTGCATGCATTTAAGTAGACTAATTATAGCAAATAAAAATAAAAGTTGTCACCCGTACTGAAGTCGATAAGGAAGCGACCAAAGGCCTGCTTTTGGTAAGACGGCAGCACCATGATACAACTGAGGTTGTACTTCTGTGCTGAGCGTTTCTCCTTCGAGAAGTAACCAACCAGATGATAGCCCCAGCGATCTGTCACCGTGGCGACGTAGAAGAGGAAGGGCTCCACGTCGTAGTAGAGGGTTTTGTGGTCGAGGAAAAGCTTGGCCAGCAGGCAGAGTTGTTGACAGTAGAGCTTGGAGGAGTAACCATCCACTTCGAAAACTGATATGTTCTTGCACCGATAGATCTCGTTGCCGGGCGGATACTGCATCTGGCATTTGTTCTAAATAAGGAGAAGTTAAGTGTGCTGCAATTAAAGACGCAGGAAAATACCACTTTTTCAGGGTGGTGACTCAACATTTTTTTGCAAACTAAAGAGGTCTTTAATGAACAAATGGTCGCCATAAAGCCAGGAAGCTAAGAACGGGTATATTAAGTCAAATGCATTTTTGGGTTAGATTATTTTTCGTGTGATACTGTTTAGGGTTTCCTGACTTTGTGATAATTCTTTATGATAAGAGGAGAAAAAATGATAAAATCAAATCGAAATAGTCCGCTTTATTCACGCTCGGTTTCTTTTTAGCCTGCTTTATAAAATACCGGTTGACTTAGATCTAATCTTCTACCCGTATTCTGTTAAGGAGGAATGCACAGAAAAGGCGAAACGAGAGGAGGGAAGGTGTATCTCCTAGTGTCAGCAATTAAAGGACAAGCATATTAGAGGGCACTGGAATCTGGTCTTGTCCGTATTCCGTTAACAGCATCAACATTGAGAAGACGCAAGGCGGTTGGTGATTTTCCGATCACCTAGTTTCAAGATGCGGGATCGAGGGCGGCTCCATGGTGAAAGAGCTAGACTTTTAATCAAACGGTCGTAGGTTCGAACCCCGCTGGAGCACCTGGCTAACTGATGACAGCTAATAAGCTATTAATACTCATCCCAGTCTCCCCTGTCTCTGTCTTTCGGCCTAAAATCTGCTATCAATTGGGCATATTTCCATCAATCCCGGCAAGACAACGAACCCGTGGTGCATCTAACTAACAACGTGGCGGGTTCGAGCATTGTTAGGTCACCATCCATGGGGCTGGGTATGGTTGGTCGATGACGGATAATGCCCCCCATGGCATTGCCGGTAATTAACTTGATGATAGTTGCCCAACGACAGTGTCTTTGAGCACGTGAGCATTTTAATGGTAAAACCGGAACATCGTGGAGGTTTAAAAGGTGCCTCTAACGGCTAGAAAAACATATATTCAGGTGATTGTAGCATAAATGTATTAATGTAATCGTTGTGATACTTCATACCCAGGACAATAAACGGCTCCCTCCTTCGTCGACGATGATTGTACTCTGGTGCGATAATTGTTTACTAGCCGGCGTATGCGTCGTTGATCTCTGAAAATGTATCAGCCCTGCTTGCTGTTAGCACGATCACTGCTCGATCACCTGGTTCCCCGCCACTGGGGTTGGAAGCAGTATTTGCCTGCGCCCTGCCCGAGCATGGCTAAGTACTTTGGTCAAACGAAGTCTCAGCACCGAATATGGATTGGGAAGGTCAGTGTACTTAGTAGTAGACTGAATGCCTCCTGGAGATCATTCTTACTGACAGCATTAGTCGGCATACAAAAATCACCTACAGTTAGACGTTTTCTGATTGAGGTATAAAGCGGGGTTGGGGTGTGATCGGCGGATGACGAACGATAAGTCCGAAACGACTGCTCCGATCTAAAAACTGCTTGTGGCGGACGGCCACAATGCCTGTCCATCCCCTCCCCCCTCGTTCTCCAAGGCCCGCTGCCCTAAAGTCACGCGTCGCCACAAACAACTGTTTCAATGCTTTCTTTCACTGGCACCCCCGCCCCTGAGACTTGACCTCGAAGCTGCTTCTGGCTAACCGATAACAGCTGTCCCATCGTCCGCTGTCGTTCGGCGTTCCGGCGGCCCTCACAGTAACGTGCACACGTGCGCACACACCCGCGCGTCCAAATAAGCACACCTTCCTGAGGACCACTTACCACGCCACTTATTTGGCCAACGCAGCAGGGGGCTTTTGCAGGCGACATCACCTTGGGCAATTGAAACACACCAATGTCTCATGTCTCAGACCTGTTTACGATTACCCGACGGAATCCGAAACGTCAGGAAAATAAAGTCCTTGTTCCAGTGATCGCATCTTCTTCTTCGGAATAACAGAACACTTGAACCTGCTTTGCAATCCTACTTAAGCAGCTGCCACCACTGTCCCACACGCTCTCTCAGGCCTGGCTGGACGCAGTCAACACTAGCCGTGGCTTCGCCAGTAGCCACTGCCATTTGAGACGGGAACCACAGCAGACGCGTCTTCTACCGCGTTCCCACCCGCCCTCAGGGCAGCCAAGGTCTGCTTCACCAAACCTCCCTATGGTGGATCCATCTCTTCTCCTCTCCATCTGTTTTTTTATGACAGAGCAGCCCCTCTTGACTATGCTGCTCCGACTCCTCCTCCTCGCCGCCGGGATTTAGGTCCACCCGGCGGAGTTCCGGATCCACTAAGGGCTACTTGCCTGCCTGCCTGCCATTTGAGACAGCAATTGGTGTCTTCTACCTTTTTACTTCCAATCTGGGATTTGGCCTGATAATTGAAGTGATCCGAGTACAAACACTACTTAGACAAAAGTAGTGACCTTGGTAAAACAGTGCACGCGAAGGTTACCAACACGGCACAGATTGTTGAGTGAAGCAAAGATACGAATTCCAGGTGTAATTGTGGGAACAAGAAGTACATTGTGGCCTGATTGACGAAGTTGGGAGGTTCGTGTCGATAATCTGAGAAACACACCAGGTTCACCGGAACAAGTGTATTCACATGTTAACTTTTTGATTGGAGCTTGACGGGCTGTCCATTATCAGAGCGTTATGTGCAATTGCCGAAACAGAACCGGAAGTTGCATGCCATGGTCTACTCGTCAGTCTCGGGCTGATCAATTTGCTGTTTGCCGGCGCGGCCCCTTGGCGGGCAGTCTGGCTGCGTGTGTTATGAGTCACTCCCTCGATGACACAGGGTGGGGGAGGGGGGCGGTTGAGACTCTGGCGGTAGTGGTCGGACCAGTGGTGCTGTTCCTTCGTCGGGTGAGTTTGTTCTCGGGTTGTGTCTGAGCGACGTGGTAAAAAGATACCTTCCTGCAGCTTATAATGGCTTCCATCATGACGTACATGAAACTGAGGACAAGACAGCCGCGCCTAACTTAAGACGAATAGACAAACGAAATTCGAGAAAGAACTCAGCGGAACAAAATAAGAATCGATGGAACGAACAACACCGGTAGAGTCAACCGTTTTCTCCCCCTATCCACTCCAGCATCAAGGTATTGAGGCGAATGTTCGCATTTCAGATGTAAATAAGTAAAGAAGAAGGCATGCTGATCACTGGAATTATGCTTTTATTACTCTGAGCTTTCCAACACGAACCGGTATTCACCACCATAACTTAAAGTGCCAACGAGAAACAAGCAACAGTTATAGCGAGGATAAGAGCCAATCAACCACCACTGATGTCAGTCCGGTGGTGACTGCGTAGGGCTCTGTATGCCAACGCTGACTGGATTCCATGCCGCAATTACATTGCAATTACGTCGGTCAGAACGAAAGAAGACTTCTCCTTCGATGATTAACACACACGCACAAATGGAACGTGCACATGAAATGTCTGCTAACTCTTATGGCTCTGTGCACAAGGTCCGGAACCGTCCACCAATTTCGATTCGGCTAACACAAAAATAATAGCACGCGCACGCACGCGCGCTGACAACAAATACCGGCCTATATATGATGAATAACAAGTAGGTGTGCAACCGCTTACCATGTGACGCAGGTAGACGTCGTGCGTTTTTATGGACTTCAGACAGAACTCGCAAATGTAGAGCAGATTCAGCCTGCAGGGAAAAAAAGGGGGGGGGAAAGAAGTGATCAAAGGGCTTTTGGAAAACCCACAAACAAAATTTCAGTCGATACAAAATGTGGGCAAAAAACGCCTCAGGCGATCTTGAGGCCAGTGATCCGGTTAATTTGTCCGGTCATCATCAGTATGCCAACAACTATCTGCCGTTTTGAGCAGTAAGTAGATGCCCCTCAGGCTCTGAGGTTTGTAGTACGCCCTTCGTCAAAAAATTCACCCGAAAGTGGTACCGAAGGCTTCATGAGGACCAACAAGCGACAACGAAAGTAACTGGCAACAATTTGCCTGCTAGTCCAGCCCTGAGGTTTAAGAAAACAATGAGGGACCATGAAGCAACACTGTTTCGAAGGCGGGACCCCGCTGCACTCAGGGCAGTCGGCGAAAAGCACAAGCCAGCTGGGTCAAGCGCACAGTCAAGCCACCCACGGTGGTCCATGTCCACATGCAAGCCACCCACGCCGTACGTCGAGCAAACGAGACGACCACCCACCTAGCGTGGGCAGTGGCTGCAGTCAAGAAGGTTCCAGAATGCCTAGGCACACACCATACGCCGGGAATATTCTAGAAAGACCGGAAACATATAAGTATGCTGGAGTGGACCAACTGAAGGACCCTGCAAACCCCACTGTGTGGTGTTGAAAATGTCCTTGTCTATCAAAGCCGTTCTCTTGCCTTCTTCCGCCTAGTAGTCGGGTGAGAACAAACTGGGCTATAACAACCAAGAAGACCGGTGTGCGCATGATGAGCTAGCTTATGCAAGGTCGTGGTTTAACTCACGATCGATCTCATTATTTTGATCTGAAAATTAAATTCGATCCCTTAGAAAACTGCAGGTTTAGTTCAGTTTATTTAAAGGTAATAGTGGGTAGAATTTTGGCGAAGTCGGAATTTGCCGGATACCAAACAAATTTCCGATGGTTTTAAGTATGACAGCACCAAACCTGTGTTGTGGTATAAAATAAAACGCACGAGGATTTTAAAATACATCCTCTTAAGAACCGGAAAATGTGGTCTTGCGTTGATGGAAATCAGGTGAGGGCAAGCTTAAGGCATAGCACTGCCTTTCAGAAACAAGGAATACTTTCAGTTTCAAACTGCCTGATGGTGTCTCTCATAAAACGCGGTAAATGACATTTTGACCGTAGTTCGTAATACCACTTCGAAGATTTAGAACAGAAAACAGTTTAGTTAAATCTAAGGTATGCGGAAAAATAATTCTTATACAATGTTGTTTCCGATAACGCCTAATTTACAAACGCAATACGTAGAAGGTTAAGAATTTTCGCAAAAGCTTACTATCTATTTGCCCGTCAGTTGAATATTTAATTAAAGTGCTTTTTAAAAAGGTAACTTATTATAAATTAAGCTGTGATATATTTACTGCTCACTTTTATGGTGGAAATTAATTTTTTCTCGGCAATTAAATATTATGTTCGTACGAGTTTACAGATTTAAACAAACAGGCATATTTTCAAATTTTACATTTATTTGTCACACAGTTTCCAGTCACAGGTTCAGATTTTGCCAATTTGTTTTAAAAACGCTTGTATTTCAAAATAAATTGGTAGTGCTTTTCATGGTTGATTCAAGTTTTAAGTTCGCCTAAGGCTTTTCATTATGATTCCAAGGCTTAGGTTCACGAATTGGTGTCGACTTGCGCATGAGTGCGCATTTTTCATGAATTAGGCGTTAACTGTGGTTGAAGGAGGAGTCAAGAAGACAGCCGTTCTATTCAGTGACCTCATTTGTTGGACACCAAAGCGGACGACTACGAAATAAGGAGTTGAAATCGAAGACGCGAACTGGTCGTCGCCAGTCTAGTTACGATCAGTAGACAGCTGTAAGCCTGACCTGACGACCCAAGCTAACGCAAACCTACCGAAGAGGGAGTGAAGATCACCGTGCCTGAAGGAGATGTGCCCTTGCAGGAAATCGGACATGCTACCAGCCCTGGTAAAACAACAGGCATTCGAGGGTGTCCGGAAAAATGCGGCCCAAACACCCGCACGGCATTGGGTGACAGTAACCCAATGCGTTTGATACTTACAGGGAGGCTGCTATCAATCAGGCCCGACTTAGGTGGTCCTCTCCGATGGCGAGAATGTTCGCACCACTTGGTGGAGGGAGGGGAAGTATTTACTGACACACGTCCAGTCAATGAAACAAAAACAGCCCCCAGGAGAGGTTGTTTTGCGTTGCCAACACTGTGGCCGAAAAAGAATTCGCTTTCTTCTCCCTTCGCTCCTCCTTTATCGTATTAAGCAGAAAAAAGCGCAGTACATGGCGATGATCCACGCCCAGGAAGATATTTTTTGCTGCGAACAGCCAGAACCGACTAAGATCAGGCGTGGGTGAGTAGGGAGTCCCAAATATTGGGCAAATCGATCAGAGGTGTGTAGCTCAGCTAATAGAGAGGCGAGGGCAGACATGCAGGTGGCTACAATAACGTGGGTTAGCTTTGGGTGTTCAAGACACCGGGAAACCGCGCAAAAAGGGCGGCTTTTGATTGGGCGACGGCACAACGGGCTTCCTGTGGAGACCCTTATCAGGTTGGAAAATCGATCGATGGTGAGCGCACTGCAAAGAGCTACTGGATCTGCCTATACGTCCATCTGCGAACCTACGGGTATCAACTGGACTTTCGTGCGATAGTGACTGCTAGCCAACTACGAGATCTGGATTGGAAAGAGCACGTATCACGATCAGAAGGTCGGAAGGCATCAGCTGAGGATGGTATCCCGGCGGAAGTCTACAAAGCTGACTGTTCTACTCCGACTATATCACTGCATTGACTGCACATGACTGTATGGCCTTCGGAACTCATCCCATTTAACTGGTAATTGTCCATCATCGCAGCATCAGGCTCATCGACATTGCCACCAAAATGTTGGCGACCATCCTTCGGAAAAGATTTCCGATTGAGCGTAAGTTACGCACTCTTCCTAACCAAGGGGCGTTTCGTCTAGGTAGAGGATGTTTTGACACAGACACCAGAATCGACAGATCACCACCGCCTGTTTCATTGACTTGAAGATCGCCTTTGATTGCATCGACAGAGAAGCTCTATAGATAATCTTGCTTGCTGACGGTCTCCTGATAAACTTGCTCAATCTGATCAAAGCCTACTATAGCACAACACCAGCCCGATTAAGATCCCTTGGTGAAGAGTCAGATTCATTCCCACTGACTTCTGGAGTTCGACAAGGCTGCCCTGTTACCCCAGTTATCTTCAACTTCTTGATTGACTGGGTGATGCATCAATCAATCCCACTTGATAGCGGATGTGAAATGAGCCCTGACCTGGTGTATGCCGATGACATTGTCATACTTGGTAACAGCCCTCGCGCACTACAACCAATGCTGGACCAAATCACCAGCTTCGCTGCAACTGTTTGTCTTACGATTAATATATGCAAGACGAAGTCCCTGACTACGCATCTTAGCACAGACCAACCGACGTTTATCAGTGGTCAACCCATCGAAGAAGTTAGCTGCTTCCGCTACTTGGGCTCGAATATACTAGTCAATATAAAGGCCCAAGAATAAATCAGCAATCGAATCGTGCATACTCAAATTTCACTACGGTTGCTAGCTAGAACATTCTGATCTTGCTTAGACATCAGCTTATGTACGAAGCTGTTGATATACAGAGCATCCATCAGTTCGTTGTTAGTATATTCTTAGGAAATATGGTCAGTCAGAAAGACGAACATTCTATCGCTCGAAGTCTTCGATCTTTGAGTCTCCTGGCAGGATCAACTTTCCAACGGCGAGCTATATCGCCGGTGTTTCCAACTCCCAAGTGTAGCGTCATACATCCAGCATCGCCCACTGCAATGGTTTGGACATGTGCTGCGCTAGCCATCGACGGATCGAAGTTCAAACTGGAAATACCGACGTGGCCGTCAACTGAAGAAGTGACTCAACACTGTTAAGTCAGACGTCAAGTGCATGGGCCTCGTAACCGATGAGGGCTTACGACACTGGAACAAGCACTGGGTTGACATTCACGAGCAGCTCGCCTCAAACCGCCGCTAATAGGCTGTCACTATCCGTGACATCTGTGAAGCCGATTCACCTAACAACAGGAGCTAATCGAATCAAGTACAAGAAGGTACATATCAAAGCCCTCCGTGTGTCCCGGCATAACGCGTGGGTAGGGCTGAATATCTCGTCCTGCATACGGCAAATATGGCTATTTTACGGTAATTTCGTTTCTTTTTAGATTGCAAGAACGCCTACTGAAAGTGAATTCAGGAGACATGCCAAACGAATTAAACCAGATGCGGCGCCTATTGTGTTTTCGATGATAACTCGATACTTCCTGGACTGCAATGGTTCCCTCCTAATATGACCTTTGCTATCCGGACCACTCCCCCTTGTTTCTGCTAAAAAAGTGATCCATCGCGCGTGCAAATGCGGGCCAGGTCGAGCGTGGTACGCGTAGACGGACCAATAAGGCCCAGCCACAGTCGTTTTGACAGCAGTTTATCGCGGAAGATGCTCTGCCAACTCCGTGTGGTGTGCGCAGTGCACGTCTTACCTGCTCGAGACGGTCGCACTTTCGTTATGCTCTGCAACTGCCGTATACTAATACCGTCATGGTTCGTTGATGGACGCTCAGGGTTCACTAATGGAATTCACTCGTACACTCCCGAATTTCATTAACTATTTATGAGCATCCCTCAATGAGTTTTAACCATCATTATCTAAATGGCAAGAAAACGAGACAATGCGGCTCAGAGCTTAGAGTTTGGCACTTTTGATCAACAGACTATGGTGGTTTCGGGCCTCCAGAGATACAGCACCTGGAGGTTGAGCATGACTGACTGATGACTGGCTAATGAACCAGAAATGGCCGCTCCGGTTTCCCGTGTCTTTACCGGCAGTTTTCAAGAGCAGCCATTCAAAGTCAAGCGTTGATGCAAGTTCACCCAACCGCTAACGGTAATCATCAGTCCGGCTTTGCCTAGGGTCTCGACAGAGTCCCTGACAGCCGTAGCAGTTGGTAGTAAAAGCAGATAGCATTGCCGTCTCCCCTGTCTTTTCCGGCAATACTCTGCCTATTCAAGGTCAACCACTGTCAGCGTAAATACACCATGATAGGAAGTAAAGAATCATAGTGCACCGGACAGACGAAAATGTTCTGCGACACTGACCTCGCGTACTCCGAAGGGTAGGGGGCTGAGTACCAGGTGGTGATTATGTGCTTGCCTAGTTGGATCCGCGACGGGAAACGCGGCTCGCTGGCGACGAGGTCTGGTTGCTGCTGCGGTTTTTGGTCGCCGCCACTGTGGTCGTCGGTGATGCCGTTCACAGCGCCGTCCTTTAGCGGAGGAGGGGGGTGAAGCAGCCGGGGGTTGTTGGGCGGCGGCATTTGCTTGCTGTTCTCCGGTGGCTGGGGAAGGCACTAAAAAAAACCGACCCGCGTACATGCAATTACACATATAGCATCGAAAAGAAAGACGGTGTCAGTTGCACCTCCGACGCGCTTGTCAGCAGTGAGACCAATCTCAAAACTGGTCGAATGTTCGAGCATGCGAACCCGGTTAAATAACCAAAGTGGTTACTGACAAAACAAAGAAGCAGCAGCAGACTTCATCTTCAAAATTCCCTCGGAACAATTGGTCAAGAACAAGGGCTAGAGAGAAATTGTTCGACTTGAGGAGCAGTCACTTCGAGCGAGCAAGGTAAACAACAATTGTAGTGAAAACGATAACCAGATAAAACGACGGCATGAGTGCGCAATAACCAAATCGTACACAGGATCACAGCCTGCAAATAGGCAACTTCACGGTAAGAGTACCTCGTGGGGTCGCAGAAGGGTGCTTATGTATTATAACCACTTACTTACATATTTTAAGTAGGTTGAAGATTCCACAACCTTCCTGTTTTCTGCGCGCCAGCAGTCGACCCAGTAGGGAATGGATGATGGCCCCGAACTACGGAGGGGTGCTCGGAAGGCAACCGCATACAGTAACCGCTTAAGTCAGTATATTAAGCAAAAATGGCTTTTCAAATAAGCCATGGGAATAATCACTTACTTACTAATTTTAATCAGGGTGAATTTCTACAATCTTTCAACTTCGGCACTCGCTAACATTTGTTCTAGATGGGGTTAGTGGTATTACTAGAAAATGCACCTCAATGACTTCGCTCGAGGTCAGAGCACAACTCTCAACAAACGCGCTCGCTGTTGGTCCGGGGAGGGGGGTTGGCGATGATATTAAAATGTTCTTCAGTGTCCCGCCCGAGGTTTGAGTACGCGCCCCAACTTAACCTCGTAACTTTTTTTAATTTTACGGGATAATTAAAATTTAATTGGTTCCCTGGCATGCCCCACCCTTTTCTTCCCTAAAATCAGGAGCCCGTAAGACCCAGGGGAGCGTATGGCGCGCCCTCCAGGCGGCCCCATGAGGTACTCCTGCCGATTTCACATAATACACTCTTAGAGGAGGGGCGGTGGATGCGTTGGCGATCGCCTCCACCATAGTGGGCTGCACGAACTCAGTTCATCCATATCTACGAAACCAAACTGGTCCGCCAAAGCACAGATGCAGCGTTCTGAGCAATAAGATCAGCCACATACGACAGTTCGACCGTCGGTCTCGTTCTCGGTGAGTTCCGCGGGGCTATAATGAGAGGGGACTTGCGGAGAATCTACCCCACGCTCTCACCACTAAGAAAAGTCGAGAAGACCGGAGATGGGGGAGAGTGCAGGGAATGTGCGCGAAACACACAACAACAGAAAACATTATCGGGTGCCCTCAACAGTCGTGATCGTGGAGAAATTGAGCAGAAGCCCAATGGATAAAGTAATCTGGTTCACTAGCTGGAATTCAAATCGCAGGCCCTTCCAGCAGCCTGAGGCAACAACGCGACTGACTGGTGAGGGCACAAATGAGGCAGTTTCAGGCAAAGTAGTCCTAAATATACGTGCGCATTCTATCCAACAATCGCAATCCTCATCCAACACGGATGACGAACATTGCGGCAATCCATTACTCGGACGCGAACTGCCAAGCCATTACTGCACTAATTATGGCCCCCCAGCGGTGCTTACGGGAGCTGATGAGTATAGTGCGTATACGGTCGCGTGGTCACTAGTAAACTATAAATACTGCGTGATCCATGCACATATCACTCTAACCTGTGCACCCTTATCGCCGTATTCTACGGTTACCTATGATTAAGGGTTCTTGACAGAGTCTAAAGTGTCAGACAAGTCAACTTCTTGTTCCAGCGATCGCATCTTCCTCTTCTTCTGAAGTGCTTCTTGGAACTCGCATATTCGCTTCTATCGGCCGTTGTTAGGTGTTCGCAACAATCTTGATCGTGGATGCACTGAACGGAAGCCTAAGCGGTCTACTTCACTGCCTGATTGCATCCGATTACAAATCAAGGGCCCGCCAGCCTGAGACTGGTGAGCAAAGCAAGCAAAGACATTTGCAACAAAACATGCAGTGATCGACGACGACGACGACGATGACACGCTCACCTTCTGTACTTCCGCCTGAATACACGTAAAGAGACCTCGGTCCTCGTCAGTGACCCGAAACCCCGCATCCTCCTCCTCCTCGTCAGCTTCCGGGCCGGACAAGCTGCGACTCGAAGGGCTGACAGCGTCCAGCTTTAACTTAGTCGAGGCAGCCGACGGGGTTGAGGCGGCGCCAGCAGCAGCAGTAGCAGCCTTTCCTCGCCTTGTCGTCAACGTCTGCTGCTGCTGCTCGTAGGCGGCAACTGTGTCCATGAAATCCCCTTCCACCTCCATCTTCAACAGCCCGGCGGCTTTCGAAGCAGCAGCAGCAGATGATGCCTCAGCGCCTCTGATGGTGGTGGTCTTCCTCCGTCTTCCTCTTCCCCGCTGTCCGATCTCAGAGGCACGCACTTGTTGGTCCTTCTTACCCTCCAGTTGCTGGTGTTGATGCAGGCTGCGCAGAGCGACTCGGGAGCGTGGAGCACGCGCCAGGAGACGATTGATGCCCCGTTTTAGTAACCGGACAGCGTGCTGTTGTCGCCGCCGCTGATGCTGATGCTGCTGAGGACAAGGGGCCAGGGTCGCGTACCTGCCGAGGACTCCGCCACGTCGTTTTGGCGGACGTCCAATGCGACCGCCGCGGCCGCCGCGTAGCTGTCGCTTCAGCACCGACAGGGGTAGATCGTCACTGAGACTGTCCGGAATCGGGGTGGTGGCGCCAGCGGCGGTATCCACCTGATTAGCTGTTGTGACAGAGGGTGGTGGCAGTGGCAAGGAGAGACGAGTCGTCGTCGTCGTCGTCGTCTTCTGTTGCCCGCCGTCGCCGCCGCCGCGTCCACGGCTCCCGCCTACTCCCGTCACAGTCCACCAGCCAGGGGACAGACGACGTGGGCGGCCGCGAGACGAGACTGCCAGGCGCTTCTGTGCGTACTCCAGAGCCGAGGCAGGTGTTGGTGGACCTGGCGGAAATGCAGCAAAAAAGGAGAGTCTGGATACACACAGGGGTCAGAGATATAGGAACAGGGCACTGGTATTTCCGACTGAACAAGGTTAAAATTCGCTACAATCTTGTCCGACCTACATATGATTGTTTCTCTTTTACGCAAGCTGTTTCCTCGCCTCCCTTAAATGCTGGCCGCCCCCTTCCCTCCCCTGTTGACCCTCTTCATTCGATTGTGCACGACTGTTAGCTCCACTCCTCGGGCCTCTATAGAAAAGCGGATTTTGCGGTACCCGAGTTCGTGGCACAGTGGTTACCGCACTGATCATCTCCCGAAGAAAGAGTAAACTACTTAAAGTAGTCCTTTTAGTAGACGCTTAAACTTTTGCAAAAGCTGGTCAAGCTCAATAAACTCAGCTTCGCCAAGGCTTCTGTCGCTGCCCTGCACGTGGAGTGAATTGACCGCCTGAAGGAGACCTGGCAAGGACTGCTACTTGAGGACTTCGTCTCAAATTAGACAGTCCGCACTGGCTGCGGCAAAATCGCAAGGATATCCCAGGCCATCCAAGAATAACGACTGAAATGGTTTGGAAATGTTCTCCGTCGTTAACCCCACGAGCTCAGTGTTACTGCTTTCGACGGGAAACCGCTGCCTAATTGGAAACGTCAATGTGGGGATCAGCTCAAAACCGGGTTCGACCCAGTCCGCCAGGACATGGAAGTGGTTCTTGAACCTTCGGTATTCGGTCTCCAGCGCTGACGAAGAGGATGGATTAGACTGTCCAGGTCTGCTGCCACGGATCGTCACGTCTAGAGAAGTATCATCCGGGACATAACGGAGGTCAGATAGATTAGCCACAATCGTGGCAGTAACAATTACAAGCAATGCATTTATATGAAAACATGCACGGTCACGTGGATGAAACGCACTTGCAGGAGAAAGATTTGCCACCATCGTTGAGGGAGAGGGCACAGCTGGTATGTCTACAGTGATAGCGGTATGAACCTGAAGGGCATCTGGTGAGGTAGTAGAGGTTCGAGTGCGCTTGACCGGCGGTGACGTAGCCTCGGCTGCAGGCGTGGTGGCCAGGGATCGGGCAGAGTGCCGACCCGATCGCGTGGTGCGTGGTGAGTCTGTGCTATCCACACCAACCGCTGCCGTCGCCGCTGCTGCATCAGGAGAAATTGATGTACGGGAAAGTTTACGCGTAGTCACCGCCGCCGCGAACGCGGTTCTTGACGGAGACTTGCCCGCCGGTGCTTCGTCAGCTAGGATAACACAACCGAAAAGAGTCGGACAGTTAGGTCAAGTGTCTGCGCACGCATAAAAGAGAACGAAAGACGTGCGTGAAATCCAACCCCACCTCCACGCTGGTGCGCGCCGTAAACTTGCTTTTGCTTGGCTAACGGGGCTCTGGTAGGGGAGCAAGACCGGGGACCTAGCGCCAATCCCCTTTTCTCCACGAAACACGGAATTGACTTTCTTGACTTTCTACACTTTCATGAATCACAACTATACGCAACATACGATCTCTGCTACGGCGCCCGCGGGAACCGACGCGCCCCATCCTCTTGGCATCGCGAGACGGGTGTTAAATCTGCGAGCTGATGTCGGATTGTGAATTGCAGGCTGTAATGTTCAAACTCTGAGGGATGACGGCGCCCAACAGTTAACAGCCAAATCCATTTCTGAATACCTGGCACTGACCACAAACTGCTACAAGTACCAGGAGCTGACTCTGCGTACCATCTCTACCACAGTGGTGTCTCCGACAACTCTGGACCGGAGATGAATATCGCTCGAGTCTGCTTGAGTGGGAGGCTGTCTCACCGCGGATCGCTTGGGTCCGTTTGAAAAGTGCCCTAGTCAACGTTTCCATCATCTCGGTATATGCGCCTACTCTGGCTGCTGATGACAGCGTAAAAGATGACTTCTACGGCGACCTCCAGCGAACGGTTGACCGCATCGCAAGAAGCGATCTACTCGTCATTGCTGGTGATTGGAACGCCCTACCAGGTGTGTGTGACGCTGGAACGCGTCGTGTGGTAGGCAAATTTGCTGTCGGAGCATAGTGTGCTAACGGTGAGCGACTTGTCAACTTCGCATCGTCAAAACCGCCTCGTTGTGTCAAGCACCCGTTTTTATCGTCCGCGCCACCACCTTGTCACTTGGTACTCAAATGACGGGCACATCGAGGCCCAAATAGACCACATCCTTGCCCGAGCACGCTGGGCCAGCTCGGTCTTGGATTGTCGAGCCTACCGCGGTGCTGATACAGGAAACACTCATGCATCGGACCATGTCCTACAGCGGGCAACCCTTCGCTTGCGTTTGAGAGCTATTCACAGACCGTCTCGACCACAGCGGATCGATGTCGCAAAGCTGAAGTCCTCTGCTGGCTACGCCTTCCACATAGCACTCCAGAACCTCCCGCCGGAGCTCTTCAAATGTGCACCCGAGGATATTGAGTCCTGGCTACAACAAATAATTGCCAAGATATGGCACAGCGAATTTGTGCCCTCTGACTGGAGAAAAGCATTGATCCTCCCCTTGTTTAAAAAAAGGCAACAGACGAGCGTGCAGCGATTACAGAGACATTAGCCTTATCGATTTAGCGGCGAAAACATTCACGTCTCTTCTTCTCAAACGTTTCCAAAATGCGAGAGACCAGCGCACCCGCCCAAACCAGAGAGGATTTCGACCAGGTCGTGGCTGCACCGACCAGATCTTCAAGCTCCGCCGTGTGCTGGAACTGAGATGGGGTCACCAACAACCCACTGTTCTATGCTCCATCGACTTTGCTGCCGCATTTGACTCTGTTGATCGCAGTTCGCTGTGGAACATAATGAGGACGGACGGCCTACCACCTAAGCTTCTCAATCTCATGCAGGCATACTATTGTGGCACTTTCACACGGGTGAGGACGCAGAACGGCGACACGGAAGCCTTTAGCGTCAGGACGGGCGTCCGCAAAGGCTGTGCCCTTTCACCAACCCTGTTCAACAATGCAGTGGACTGGATCATGACCAAAGCACTGGATGACTTCCCGGGAGTGCAGTTTGATCGCTCGAAATGGGTGACTGACTTGGCGTATGCTGATGAAGTCGTCCTCTTTGGCGACAACTGTATTGCAGTTCAGCAGGCGTTGGACAAGGTCAATGAGCGTGCCCGATCCATCGGATTACGCCTAAACGCGACTAAGAC
>JAYGXS010000009.1:6623410-6635898 GCA_036362985.1 Ligula intestinalis
AAGTGCTTATGACCCATCTGATAGACCCCAGTGGTGGACCAACTGCACCGTCTGTGAGTGCGTTTGCTTGTTCTGTCCGACGCAGTTGGTGTTCAGGGTTATGCTTGGCTGATGAAGGTTAATAAGCCCGAAACAGTTCTGTATCAATTGACCCCCAAAAGCTGTCATCCCTTCTCACTGTGGCGTAGCTTTCAAATTTGAGCCACCCATTTTTTTGCTCTCCATTTACGCGGGAATTTATTATCCTATACCATCCTCCATAATCCTCTGCTTTGTTTGTCTGCACTTGTGATCATGAGGTCATTTCTACAGTACACTGCTACCTTTTTAAATGCACGAAAACAAGTTATCTTATCTACAACACATCAACATTTGAACATTTGTCAGATAAGGCCAATCTGTCACATTTGCAATTCAATGTCTTCGACAATTCTCCGCACCACACGGAAAAGAACACAGGTTGGCAACAAGGAAACAAACGTAAGCCTCTACAAGAATTGTCCCTTCCAGGTTGCATGTCGACAAATTTCAGATCCCTGTTTAACAAAAGTGTCGAATTATCGAAACTCATGTCGAAAAGAGAACATAAGAACTCTGCAGTTATCTGTCTGCAAGAAACTAGGCTTAACAGCGACATTGAGTCGTAATTCATCACCCAACAATAGGTTTACGCCTATCGTTTGGACAGAAAATCCTTAACCAGCGGCAGAGGTGGTGGAGTGGCTGTCTTCGTAAACCAGCAATGGTGCACAAATTTTAAGTCACTATTCTCTTATTCAGACGACTTAATAGACGCCATTGCTGTAGTATGCAAGCCCAGATTTTTAAGTTATTCTAAAGGCATCATTTTTGTCAGTATTTACATTCCTCCCTCTACATGCCAACGTGCGTTAGGCACCTTTTTCGATTGTCTTTCCCAAAAACTTGCTGCACTGTCTTGCGGGCATGTCATAATTTTAAGCGGTGATTTCAATCGTGTAAATCTTCGTCCCCTTACACTGTTAAGTTTAGACGATTTAGTTTCCTTCAACACTCGTGCCGACGCCCCTCTGGATCACATATTGACCAACAATCCCAAGCTTTTTGTCGTCAAAAGTAGAGCACTGTTGGCAGGCTCAGATCATTCTGTGTTATTGGGCTTACGAACCATCTATTCTAGCTCTAACAAAGGGCTGTTAGTAATTCCCGAGAGGAAACTAAGGGTTCGAGACACCTCCCCACATAATATTTCTTTGCTCTAGACCGTCATATCTGGCAATATTTCTACCCTTCTAGAGTACTTAGCTGTCGAATAATGCTGTAGACATCTCACTACTTTTTCAAACAACATTTTTAACGCCATCTGTCTTCTTGACACTGTCATGGTTAGACCTGACAGAATATCTTCTCCCCACCTAAAATATTTGAGAAGTCAAAAGGAATTGTTCTATAAACTTGGTCTGCGAGATAGACTAAAGGATCTGAACGTCCAGATAAAGCGTGAGATTTCCAGGCTGAATGACCTTTTTGTTAGTCAGCTTTTTACTTCTTCTACATCGTCCGCTCCTCTCACTTCCTCCGAAATATGGAAGAGTCTCAAACGTCTCACTGGTCAATGCAATACACTGGCACATGTTGATGCTGACCTAGACAGCTTAAACTCAAACTTCACCCACACTCCCACTGACTCCTATCTCTAAACTAATGATATTTGCTTGCCACCAAGTGATTTTTCTCCAGTGTCCTGGAAACAGTCATGCAATACCTCAACAAGGTCAAAGGTACAACAGCTGCCGGACCAGATGGCCCCTCCCCAGTTCTCCTAAATCTTGCTCTTTTCAATTAGCTCCTGTCTTGGCACATCTTATTAATCTATCTTTCATGGAATCCAAGATTCCTGACGGTTGGCGTTCGGTCAAAATCACTCCTATCCCGAAAAAGACCACTTCAACAGGTCCAAAATCCTTTCGCCCAATTGCATGCTCTTCTGCACTCCTCAAACTTACAGAACAAACAGCTTTGGACACCATTAAGCCGTTTTCATCCAATTTTTCTGATCCCTTGCAGTTTGCGCATAAGGCTAGGCGTAGTACACTAGATGCTGTTGCTCTGGTATTCCACTCTGCTCTTAGAGACTTGGACAAGGGATGTCGTTCATACGCATGTGCCTTTCTTGACTACTCCTCAGCCTTCAACATGATCCCGCGAAATCTTCTACTTAATAAAACCTCTGCATGCGGCTCTCCTGGCTGGGCCGTCTCTTGGCTTGGGGATTATTTTACTTCCCGCACCCAATTCGTTCAGAGCGGGAAGCGAAAATCCATGACCTTTCCCAACAATTGTGGAGTTCTGCAGGGGTCTTTATTATCCTTTCATCTTTTTACCCTCCATACTGATAACCTACGATTTCCAAACCCGTGTTTGTCTGTCAGATATGCTGCCGACATGGTTGTCGGCCGTCCTCTCAAAAGACAGACCCATCTTCAAACACTGAAGGATGGATTGGACCATGTCATAGCATGGTCGTCAGAAAATGGCCTATTACTTAATGAGCGGAAGTCAGTCCAGAGTATCTTCAGGCTGCGACCCTCCCCCAGTCCTGAAACCATTGACTTTCTGCCCAACAAAGTATCCTTTTTCCGATACCTTGGTGTAAAAATAGCTTCCAACCTCTCATTTACTCTTCATATTGAAGACTTTTTTATTAAAATCCGCAAACTTTTATATTATATCCGTCGCTTTCGTTCTTATCGCACCCCGCAAGCCCTCATCTGGCGTTTTATAGACGCTTTTATCCTCCCTCTCATTCTTTTCTGCTCCCCAGTAACCTTTCCAGCACTACTCAAAAAAGACTTTATTATTATTAAACGAATTCTCCGCGTGCTCTCTTCAGCTGCCTGCTATTCCTATGCTTTTTTAGCTGACCTTATAAGTCAGCGACATTTTAAATCGGTCAAGAATTTCGTGGACCGTATTCTTAATGATGACAATCACCCTCTCAACTCCGAACTAATGGCTGCGAAGTCTTCTCGTACGACGCGCCGAAACTTCCGACATATGATATGTCGTACATCAGCCTACCAGAACTCGATACTCCCATTCTTAGCACGCTTCCTCACGAGTGAAGAAACTGAAATTGAGAATCTTAAGGCCGACCTGACTCCATAACTGATGCGGTAACCGTGTCGACTTCTTACTTTGAGTTTTCTGTGATCTTTGACCGTTTACTCTTGAGTTTTTGGACCCTTTAAATTACTTTAGTTCTTGCTCTCCGTGAATGAGCCATTGCTTTGCTGAAAGTTTGATATTATCATCAAAATAAAGTTCTCATCATCATCATCGTCATCATTAGGACTTGGCCGGCATCGGCCTGGCAGGCGGTCACCCCTTGGGGACCTCTGACAACCACATGAACTTTATTTATTTCGGCAGCCTATATGATAGGTGTTCGCACATTTCTGAGTGAATATATGCATGCTTATGATGCCAGTTTACAGGCAATTTTAAAGGCTTGGTGAAACAACTTTTGGGCGCCATCCAGAGCCTCGAAAAAACCTAAAACAAACTCCCTCTTTTGCAGCCAGTATTGGTTTTGCTTCAATTTTGAGTTTTGTCAATACTGGGCGAGATAAGGAGTTTGTTTCAAGGGAAAAAACCTGATCTCAAAGGTACGATACAAACGGAATGTATGTACAGTAGTCAACAAAGACCATGCAATTTTCATAACTTTGTATGAATTTGATCATTCCTCGAATACCACAGTGAATGCATTTAGGAAGATTAAGAACTAATAATGAACTGCATTAAGCATATTAAATACTTAAAAGAACTATAGGAATTACTAAATATTTGAAAAGGAGCCGAACATTTTTTCGATAATCCCGCGGTTTCGGAAACGTAAAAAGAACTATAAATTAGAACAATAAATTTGGATATTGTGTTAAATTGAAAACTCGAAGCAACCACTTTCTATATGTAGATATAACTTTTCTTTAGTCAAGGTTTTCTGTAAATTTTACTCTAACTGGATAAGTATTTATTGAATGTCATCAAATAAGTGTGTCATAATTTACCTTGTTTTTACTGTCTACATTGATAAATTTATTAATTCTGAATCTGTTTGACATTTACAAGAAAACCTTTGAAACCTTAACGTTGTGAAAGTCCTTTCGCGTACAGTAAAAGCGCAGAGGACAACGCAACACCCCATTCTTCAAGACGCCTTAGGAAACCCCATAGCTGACGCTAAGTTGACTGCCGATAGCTTCAATACGTTCCTATCCAAAACATTTAGTGAAAGCTCGTTCACTGCACCTCCGGCTATCCGGGCTTGGACGGGTGCCGTACTCAAAACCATTAGTTTTACTCTCTGGGACGTGACTGTAGCCATTCGTCGTTATCGTCAATCTTATAGTCCAGAACCAGACGGCGTCCCAGTTAGCCTTCTAAAAGCTGAAGCGAATGATATCTTTCCGTCTATTCGTTTTAAGGTATTTAATCGTGCTCTTGAGAGGGGTACCTTTTCTTCGTTGTGGAAGGAATTGCACATAATGCCTATTCGCAAGCATGACCGATCAACGTCTTTCGACAACTTTAGGCCAATGAATACACTTCCCGCAGCCTCGAAGTTCCTGGAGAACTTGATCAAAGAATAGATGATGCGTCACCTGACTGAGAACAACCTGCTCAATGCAGCTCAACATGGCTTTCTCGAGAAACGATCTTGTGACACCTGCCAGCTCTCTTTCTCTGATTATGTGCTTCAATCCAGCGACAGTGGTTTTGCCATTTATAGCGTCTATTTTTATTTTTCGAAGGCCTTTAATCGGGTCGATCATAACCTCCTCCTTCTGAAACTGGCCTCCTGCGGCATAGGTAGCAAGCCTCTGAACTTCATATCTTCCTTATCTCACCCAGTATTGGCAAAACACAAAACCTGAAACAAAACCAATACTGGCTGCAACATAGGTAGTTTGTTTTAGTTTTTTCCGGTTTTCGAGGTTTTGGAAGGCGCCCAAGAGGTGCATTACCAACTCTTTACAATTGCCTGTAAACTGGCATTTTTACATTTCGAAAAGGGTCCTCCTGGCATTTGAAGCCATTCCCAGGATACGGTGGTCGCTATTGATGGTTACGGCTCGGATAAATAAATAATAAATAAATAAATAAATTTTATATTTTAGGCCCAGAGGGCCTCGTCATTGCAAACTTATTGCTGTGGAAAAATAAATACAAAGTTGAAAAATGCTGCTCTCCATGAAACAACCAAATAGACAGTGGGAGCGTTTAGAAGTGTTGGTAGATTAATTCATATTCACCAAAATATCGTCATTTTAAAATAGCAGTGAACGCATGGTGAACTAAGGAGGAAGCAGTGAAAAAAACTCCTACCATTTTAGCTGGGGCGGAGTTCAGCGAACCCCCGCTTCAAAAAAACAAAACGTAGGAGAAAAACTGCTTCAAAAAATTAAGGGGGTTAGTTGAGAGGATTGATTATAGTGCAAATGAGACAGGACTGTTGATGAGAACGAATGAGGGTTGGAAACGCTTCTTGTGATTGGAGAAATCATAGGACAGCAGAGGCTGTCATTCACCATTGTTACACCGCCCGACTGGCTTCATGATCAACCATCAGGGAGATGAGACCGGAGGAGGCCATCGCGGACAACAGGGTCAGGAAGATGAGGGAACGGCAGAGGTCACCTGATCATCAACGAAACGCCGGAGATGCAATCTTGTAGACTGCGGAGTTTAGCGACGAGCTGGTGAAAATAGCAGAACCGCCACGAGCATGACTAAAGACCATGACGCCTATCGTCAGGGTTGTAAAACGGCGGATGGAGAAAACGGCAATGCTGACTGGACGGAGAAGTGGACGAAACATCGTTGAAAATATCACTCAACGGAGGAAGAAATAGACATGTATGGAAAATTTTTTTATGTAAACATAACCACCTCAGATACCAGGGGGACGCTTTTCAAAGCCCAAAAGTTGTGTGTTTGAGAAGGAGACGGATAACAAGGACTTTATATATTCCGAAGTTAAGTGGTTACGTAATTTGACTTTAAAAACTGCTAAGTTTGATGACAGCCTAATTTCGAGGAGAATATTATTCCAGAGGAAGGCATATTTGGAGGCAAAGAAGTGATAATGGTTCGAAGTGGAGCTTAAGGGGGGTGCAATAATCCTGGAGAAACTACGAGTGGCATAAGGTCTATCTGCGGGAATGAGAGCGATGATTCGTAGAAGGTTAGGTGTAGAGTTAACGCCAAAGAGGAAACAGAGGCCCGCTTCGAGTCTTCTGACCCAAAGAAATTTCATGTTCCCTAACTGACATCTCTCCGTATAAGAAGTTGTGGATCGAGGAAGAGCAAATATTTTGCGAGTAAATACCCTGGGTAAATTTTCAACCGTTCCGCAGTCCGAAGCATTCATTAGACCAAAGAGGGGACAGCAGTATTCTAGGATGGAAAGAACATACATGCGATAAAGTTTTAACTTCATTTCCAGCAGGAAGAAATTGTGTGATATAAAACCACATATCTGTGCAGCCTTCGCAGATATTCGATCCGCATGAGGCGACAATGCTAGTTTATTTGTGTAGCTTAGACCTAAGTCTTTTATAGTGGATCGTTCTAAAAGTGGAGTATTTTGAAAGACTAGGGGACGAGGAAGCTTGGCGGGACCGAAACAGATGAAACTACACTTGGATGGAGAGAATCACATCAGCCTGGTAGCACTCCAACGTGAGAGTGTAAGTAGGTCCGCATTTATTTTATCAACGCATATACCTGCCGTGTCCTTAGAAAATGAGTATATGCATTTGTGGTCGTCTGCATAAATGAGATTGTGTGAATTGTTTAGAACAGTCGAAATTTCGTTTATGTATAGGATAAAGAGTAAAGAACCGAAGACAGTGCTTTGAAAAACGCCACTCGTGATCAGCTGAGAAGTGGAGTAAATATTACCAACTAGGACTTTCTGGCTGCGGTTAGACAAGTAGGAACCGATGAAATCGAGGAGAGGGGGGCGGATGCCAATGGCTTCCAATTTTACCAGAAGCCGTCTGTGCGGTACTTTGTCGAAGGCTTTGCTCAGGTCAAAGTAGATAACAACCACGGATTGCTGCTCGTTACGGAGGGAAGTGACGTGGTTACGAAAAGCTAAATGACACGTCTCGCATGATGTTCCGGGTAAAAAAACCATGCTGCGAGTCACTTAAAAGCTTATTTTTTAGGCAAAAATCGAGAATTTGATTAAAAATTATCTTCTCCAGAAGTTTAGCTAGGGCCGGGGTTTTATGAACACCGCGGTAGTTATTTATGTCTGAACGAGATCCAGATTTAAAGACTGGCAGAATAATGGATGTCTTCCAAGTTTCAGGAAAGTAACCAGGTAAGAGATAGACTGAAAATATATGGCTAAGTAATTTGGGAAAGGTCGACACTCTTTTGATAACTCAATTGGGGATACCATCAGTTCCCGAAGAGTGCGAGTTTTTTAGACAAATTATCTGCTTACGAATTAATTCTATGGAAAAATAAATGTTTACGAGAGTATTGCCTGAGTATGGTTGAAATGACAGGACCGGTTCAGATTCTGTCGTAAAATGCTTCGCAAAGAAAGCATTGAATAATTCAGCCTTATCAGACTCATTTAGTACAAATGTTTTATTTTCATTAAGCAATGGCGGTATTTTAATTCCTCGTTTTGCGGATACCTACGACAGTTGTGCAACCGATTTTGCAGAGTTTGACTCGCTCAGGGCGCAAGATTACCTGTGCTGGTCACGTGCAAGACGAATCTTTGACGCTAATTTGAAGATCTCTGCGATTCCTAGATGCACAGACAGCGAACTAGTAGATCTATCTTTCAGCTGCCTCCTCAATTTTTTTAGTCTGGGCAAAAGAAAACGAGGGACGGTCAATTTTGGTGTGTAGGGTTTCGAAATTTTAGTGGGCACATATTCCAGCATTTTATTAGAAACGACCGACATGAGTTCAGAAAGATATGCAGCGTCGTTTATGGAAGAGAGGCTCTGCCAATCCAATGAGTCAAGAAAATTTTTGAGTGAGCTAATATCTGCGAGGTCATACGCATGATAGGTACGACTAGCACTAGCCTTTTCCATAGAAGGAAGCGGAATGCAACAGTGAATTAATGTGTGATCACTTTGGAAGATGTCCTGCTTAAAATCAACGAAGAGAGGGGCAATACCATTTGTGAAAATCAGATCTAGGAAATGATTCTGTCTTGTTGGAGAACTAACCAGTTGAGACCAGTTACAAAAATTATTAGTATCAAAAAAAGGCTGAAATCTAGGTGGACGATAGTTAAAAAGCCAATCAATTTTAGGAAAATTAAAATCTTAAGCAATAATTTTAACTTCAAAAGTGGATTCTGAAATAAACTTGAATATTTCACACAAATTTGCATCTTCTTCAGATAAAGAGTTAGGAGGATTATATACAGATCCGATAATCGCCTTTTGCCGGGGCGACAGGATAATAGAGGTAAAACAGTAATTTAAAGAGAAGGACGTGCCATTTAGATAAAACGGAAAGAGCCTAAATGACGTTCTAATATCGAGAATACAACCACTACTACGCTTATTAATGCGATCCTGACGATAGAAATCATACTCGTCTATGATAAGGGAGGAGTCAGAAATGATTGGATGGGTCCAAGATTCTGTTATGCATTTAACATCGGGCATTATCTCGAAAGCGATAGCTCGAAGTTGAGCCATTTTATTTATAACGGACCTGGCATTAAGCACTATGACATCTAGTGTGTTTCGAGTGACAGGACTATGGCTATCTTTATTCATCAAAAAGAATTTGAGGGTGGGTAGGCAAACTGTAGGCCGTTATTATTTGTGGAATAAGTACTGACGGGTATGGAGCTGCTAGCATACCGGTAGCCAATAATGGATGGCTGATAAGGTCTGCGATATTTTAGGGGCCTCGCTTTCTGGCAGGGGAAAATGAGGAGAGTACAAACCAAAATAAGCTTCTGGGGCGTTCGGGAGGAATGGGGGGAGGCGAGAATGCATGCAGAATTTTGCAGGTTTGGGTGGTAGAGGATGGTTAAAGGAACTGATAGGGGGGAACGGTGACATAAAATTAGTGTTGGGGCCGCTCGCGTAAGGACTAGTGGTCTTTATCAGTGAATGTCCTGTACGGCAACTCTGATTATATTCAAATCTATACCAGTTTGGGTTACTGCCGTGCAAATTAAATTTTTCGTAGTTCGGGCCCGGTGTGTTCAATAACGCATTATACGGGGGAATAATCTGACTCCCACGGTCAAAAGAGGAGCTAGGTTGTGGTGTTGAAACGCTCTGCCTAAACACTTTCGACGGTGTTGGCGACATTCTTGATGAACTTGTTGCCGAGTTAGAGTCGGCGGAATTTATCGATCGTTGGACACAGAATGTATTTAGTCTAGTATTAATCGTAGTAGATGACGGAGCGGTGGGCCTTGACGGTCCCGACATCAAGAGGGATGGGCTTACTGGTGCACTGATGTTTATGGACCTATGAGTAGACATTCGGGAGGTAGGGAAAGCAGGTGTACTGACGGTTATGGAACTATGAATAGACTTCTGGGAGGCAGGGATAACAGGTGTACTGACGTTAGTGGGTGTATGGCCAGGTATGCGGGGGGGAGGATAAGCGAGTGCATTTACCCTATCGGGACTACTAACAGATTTAGGAATAGTAGGCTGAGAAGTCATTGGTCTATTGGACTGGAGAGCCGTATTTCTTCGCTCCATTGGTGTAAGATCTCGAAAGAGGAAACTTTTTGTCATTTCTTAATATCGGGAAATGCGACCTCGTTGAGCAAAGATTGAGTCCACCTCGATCAGTGAAAACAATTTAACTAGGATGGGCGGGTTTTTGCTACGCGATTGGAGGCGCTTGGCTTCTGCAATTTTGTAGTTGAAACCACCCGAACATAGAAAATCTTTTGCAATATCCAAAGGGCGACTTAATATGGAGGCATTTTTTTGATCATAAAGTTAAAGCTTCGCTTTTGTCTATCAAAAGCTTCCGTGGTTAAAAGATGGACGAGGGAGTCTAACTTTTTACAATCTTGTGAGGGCACATCTGATAGCTTAGCATCAAACAGATTGCCTAGTATTGACAAAACAGAACCAAACTTCATCATGAATTCATTACAGTTCTTTAATGCAGATAAATCAATTTGCTTAGCCTTGACAATGGGCTGCATGTTGATATCAAGGCATTGACTAATAGGCGTGGTCAGGCACCGCTTGGGTCTGGGAGCAGATATCTTACGATGAGCTATAATTTTCGTTCTCATAATTTTGAAAAAATCTGCTTTAAATGTAAGATGATTTATAAAAAATTCAGCCTATATGATTTTACTGCAGCTGGTTGTTAAGATCTCTTAAAATTGATTAACAAACTGTATTAGTTATCGCGTTCAGAAAAATAAACAGTTGATATGATTTTCAGATTATGACTTACAACAAATAATCAGAGGGAACTTAACAAATACTGTAGCTATTTTTTTATAAGCACTTTAAATTTATTTGAAAAATTGTATTCAATATTGGGAAACGACTCAGCCTTTGAAGGTCTCGAGAATATTCGGATCTTGACGATTTCTGTTACTAGGCCACGAATTTGTTCGTTTGAAGAGGTTTCGTTCGATTTAAAGAGGTTGCGTCTCGGTAGAATTGGTTGGTTAACAAAATTTTCTTCAATTCCGACTTCAAAAGATCGTCCACGCAAGAAAAATAACTCCAGAGACGCAGGAAAAAATTATATACGTACGGTTGCAGCCACAATATCCTAGATCGTAATTGATGGGGGATATCGATGTAGAAATATCCTAGGAGGAGTGAGGGGAAATATCGACTGTGATCTTATAGGGTATGTTGCGAACGGTACCGTGCTAATTGTATCCGCCACTAGGACAATATATAAGTCAGCATCCTCGTTAAAAGGCGGCTCCTCTATGTGCACAATCATAAAGAATTTAGACAAGAGGTTCGCCTTATCTGAGATATCGGCAACCTTGTTTCTCTGGGTGTCTTTCAGACAAGAAATGAGATTTTGATTGCGTTTTGCCTTATTTACGTAAGAAAAGAATCTTTTTAGGTTGTAAACTATTCGCTTGAGTAGTTCTGTCTGAAAGGTCAATCGTCCTTTTCATAGTAGTTTTCGACATATATTTCACTCTTTCTTAAATTCGGAGAAGTGTTCGGGTTGTTGATTCTGGCATATTGTCTCCTTCTTTCTTCTTGAGGTTCCCTATTCTGATCGGTATCATCCATTCCGGCCTGGAGATACGCAAGCTCTTCTTAAGCGGGCAACAGTTCTCTGCTTATTGTTGAGTTAAGATCCCAAAGAAGTACCAGGCATCGTTTGAGTTGGGTATGCATGCATGGCTCCAGTCAGTCACGTAAAGCAGTACTGTAATTTTAGTATGATCCCCTTGCCATACATTCCTATCGCTTATTGTAGGAGTGTGATTTGGTTGTCCTTTTTAAGGCAATGGATTACAATGCTCCTCGATTCAAAAAATGCAAATCCTTGATACCATCAATTTTTTAAACTGGTCTCACGCGGTCTGTTACCCAACGAGGGATCAGAATATTGTCGATTAAATTTTACGAACGACATTTCCCCCCGTTTTCGTGGAACACGATCAGAACCTCTTCCAAAGTGACCAAACTTTAATCCATTGTTGTCTTCCACTTGCTTCTACGAAAATGGCTAGTACCGTTAGAACCTATCATGCTTTTGACCTAGCTCGATGACTTAATGACGGCAATTTCGAATAGCATTTTGGAATTTGTGCCGATAAAAAATGTTAAGCCTTATACTTCGGACCCCACCATTCCTCAATTTCAATTACCTACACATAAGAAATTGCAAAGACAGTTGAAAGATAAATAATAGTAATGATTTGTATCTACTAGTTCATTATCTGTGCATCTCAGAATCGCAGAGATTTTCGAATTAGCGTCTAAGATTCGGCTTGCACATGAAAAACGGAGGAAATCCTGCGCACTCAGCGAGTTAAACTTTGCAAAATCTATCGCTTGGCTGTTCCATCATCAGTCCTCAGCTAAACGAGGTCACAAAATCTCCCCTTCACTGAATGAAGATAAAACATTTGTGCTAGATGAGTCTGACAAGGTTGTACTGTTCAATGCATTCTTTGCAAAGCGTCTTACACAGGAATCCGAACCGGTCCCGTCGTTTCAGCCATGCTCAGTCAATGCTATCAATACCATAGATTGCTCCATATAAGAAATTCGCAAGCACATTATCCGTCTGAAAAACTCGTACTCCTCGGGAACAGACGGTATTCCAAACTCGCTTATAAAGAGAGCGTTGAGCTTCCCCCGATTTGTAAATCATCTATTCTTAGCTTACCTTATTAACGGTTACTTTCCTGACTCATGGAAGACATCTATTATTCTTCCAGTCTTCAACTCAGGATCTCTTTCAGATGTAAATAACTACCG
>JAYGXS010000009.1:6635998-6646507 GCA_036362985.1 Ligula intestinalis
TTGATAGACAAAAGCGAAACTTTAACTTTATACTAAAATGCCTCCATATTAAATTGCCCTTTGGATATTGCAAAAGATTTTCTATGTTCGGGTGGTTTCAACTACAAAATTGCAGAAGCCAAACGCCTCTAATAGCGTGACAAAAACCTGCCTATCCCAGTTAAATTGTTTTCACCGATCGAGGTGGACTCAATCTTTGCTCAATGAGGTCACATTTCCCGATATTAAGAAATGACTAAAAGTTTCCTCTGTCGAGATCTTACACCAATGGAGCGAAGAAATACGGCTCTCCAGTCCAATAGACCAATGACTTCTCAGCCTACTATTCCTAAATCTGTTCGTAGTCCCGATAGGGTAAACGCACACGCTAATCCTCCACCCTGGATATCTCGTCATACACCCACTAACGTCAGTACACCTGTTATCCCTGCTTCCCTGATGTCTATTCATAGTCCCGTAACCGTCAGTACACCTGCTTTCCCTACCTCCCGAATGTCTAGTCATAGGCCCATAAACATCAGTGCACCAGTTAGCCCGTCCCTCTTGATATTGGGACCGTCAAGCTTTGCCGCTTCATCATATTCTACGATTAATACTAGACTAAATACATTCTGTGTCCAACGATCGATAAATTCCGCCGACTCTAACTCGGCAACAAGCTCATCAAGAATTTCGCCAACACCGTCGAAAGCGTTTAGGCCGAGCGCATCCCCACCACAACCTAGCTCCTCCCTTGACCGTGGGAGTCATATTATTCCCCCATATAATGCGTTATTGAACACGCCGGGCCCGAACTACGAAAAATTTAAGTTGCTCGGCAGTAACCCAAACTGGTATGATTTTAGATCTAATAGGAGTTGCCGAACAGGACATTCACCGATTACGACCACTAGTCCTTACGCGAGTGGCCCCAACAATAATTTTATGTCACCGTTCCCCCTATCAGTTCCTTTACCCATCCTCTACCACTCAAACTTGCAACTTTCTGCATGCATTCTCGCCTCCTCCCATTCCTCCCGAACGCCCCAGAAGCTTATTTTGGTTTGTACTCTCCTCATTTTCCCCTGCCAGAAAGCGAGGCCCCTAAAATATCGCAGACCTTATCAGCCATCCATTATTGGCTACCGGTATGCTAGCAGCTCCATACCCGTCAGTACTTATTCCACAAATAATAACGGCCTACAGTTTGCCTACCCACCTTCAAATTGTTTTTACGAATAACTAGATGTCATATTGCTTAATGCCAGGTCCGTTATAAATAAAATGGCTCAATTTCGAGCTATTGCTTTTAAGACAAAGCCCGATGTTATATGCATAACAAAATCATGGACCCATTCAATCATTTCTGACTCCTCCCTTATCATAGACGAGTATGATTTCTATCGTCAGGATCGCATTAATAAGCGTAGTGGTGGTTGTATTCTCGATATTAGAACGTCATTTAGGCACTTTGCGTTTCATCTAAATGGCACGTCCTTCTCTTTAAATTACTGTTTTGCTTCCATTATCCTGTCGCCCGGCAAAAGGCGATTATCGGATGTGTATATAATCCTCCTAACTCTTTATCTGAAGAAGATGCAAATTTGTGTGAAATATTCAAATATACTTAAGAATCCACTTTTGAAGTTAAAATTATTGCTGAAGATTTTAATTTTCCTGAAATTGATTGGCTTTTTAACTATCGTCCACCTAGATTTCAGCCTTTCCTTGATACCATCAATTTTTGTAACTGATCTCAACTGGTTAGTTCCCCAACAAGACAGAATCATATCCTAGATCTGGTTTGTACAAACAGTATTGCTCGCCTCTTCGTTGACTTTAAGCAGGACATCTTCCAAAGTGATCACACATTAATTTACTGTTGTCTTCCGCTTTCTTCTACGGAAAAGGCTAGAGCTGGTCGTACCTTTCATGCGTATGACCTCACAGATATTAGCACAATCAACAATTTCCTTGACCCATCAGATTAGCAGGGCCTCTACTCCACGAACGATGCTGTATAGCTCTCTGAACTCATGTCGGTTGTTTCTAATAGAATGCTGGAATATGTGCCCACTCAAATTGCAAAACCCTACACACGAGAATTTACAGTCCCTTATTTTTTTGCCCAGACTAAAGAAATTGAGGAGGCAGCTGAAAGATGGATCTTCTAGTTCGCTGTCTGTGCATGTGAGGATTGCAGAGATCTTCGAATTAGCGTCAAAGATTCGTCTTGTGCGTGACCAGCACAGGGAACCTTGCACCCTGTGCGAGTCAAACTCTGCAAAATCGGTTGCACAACTGTTTCGTCGCAGGTCCTCTGCAAAACGAGGGATTGAAATACCCGCATTGTTAACTGAAAATAAAACATTTGTACTCGATGAGCCTGAAGAGAGTGAATTTTTAAATGGTTTCTTTGCAAAGCATTTTACGACAGAATCCGAACCGGCCTCGTACTTTCAACCATACTCAGACAATTTATTCGGAAACATTGATTTATCCATAGAATTAATTCGCAAGCATATAATTTGTCTAAAAACCTCGCACTCTTCAGGAACTGATGGTATCCCCAATTCAGTTATCAAAAGATTGTCGACCTTTCCCAAATTACTTAGCCATATATTTTCAGTCTATATCTTAAATGGCTTCTTTCCTGACACTTGGAAGACATCAATTATTCTTCCAGTCCTTAAATCAGGATCTCGTTTGGACATAAACAACTACTACGTTGTTCACAAAACCCCGGCCCTAGCTAAACTTCTGGAAACGGTAATTTTTAATCAAATTCTCGATTTTTGCCCAAAAATAAGCCCTTAATTGACTCGCAGCATGGTTTTCTACCCGGAACATCATGCGAGACGTGTCACTTAGCTTTTCTTAACCACGTCACTTCCCTCCGTAACGAGCAGCAATCTGTGGTTGTTATCTACTCTGACCTGAGCAAAGCCTTCGACAAGGTACCGCACAGACGGCTTCTGGTAAAATTGGAAGCTATTGGCATCTGTCCCCATCTCCTCGACTTCATCGGTTCCTACTTGTCTAACCGCAGCCAGAAGGTCCTAGTAGGTAATAGTTGCTCCACTCCTCAGCTGATCACGCGTGGCGTTTTTCAAGGCACTGTCTTGGGTCCTTTACTCTTCATTCTTTACATAAGCGAAATTTTGACTGTTCTAAAAAATTCACACAATCTCATTTATTTAGACGACCTCAAATGCATATACTCATTTTCTAAGGACACTGCAAGTATGTGCGTCGATAAAATAAATGTGGACCTACTTGCACTTCCACGTTGGAGTGCTACCTGGCAGATTGAATTCTATCCATCCAAAAATAGTTTCATCTGTTTCGGTCCCGCTAAGCTTCCCCGTCCCCTAGTCATTCAAAATACTCCCATTTTAGAACGATCCACTATAAAAGACTAAGGTCTAAGCTACAAAAATAAACTAGCATTGTCGCCTCATACGGATCGAATATCTGCGAAGGCTGCACAGATATGGGGTTTTAAATCACACAATTTCTTCCTTCTGGAAATAAAGTATAAACTTTATCGCATGTATGCTCTTCCCATCCTAGAATACTGCTGTCCCCTCTTTGGTCTAATGAATGCTTCGGACTGCGGAACGGTTGAAAATTTACCCAGGGTATTTACTCGCAAAATATTTGCTCTTCCTCGATCCACAACTTCTTATACGGAGAGATGTCAGTTAGGGAACATGAATTTTCTTTGGGTCAGAAGACTCGAAGCGGGCCTCTGTTTTCTCTTTCGTGTTAACTCTACCCCTAAACTTCTACGAATCAACGCTCTCATTCCCGCAGATAGACCTTATGCCACTCGTAGTTCCTCCAGGATTATTGCACCCCCTTTAAGCTCCACTTCGAACCATTCTCACTTTTTTTCCTCCAAATATGCCTTCCTCTGGAATAATATTCCCCTCGAAATTAGGCTGTCGTCGAACTTAGCAGTTTTAAAAGTCAAATAACGTAAACACTTAACTTCTGAAGATAAAAAAGTCCGTGTTATCCTTCTCCTTCCCAAACACACAACTTTTGGACATTGAAAAAGTCCCCCTGGTATCTGAGATGGCTATGTTTATATAACATTGTGTTCCATATATGTTTATTTCTTCCCCTTTTGATTGATATTTGCAACGATGTTTCGTCCACTTTTCTGTCCAGTCAGCATTGCCGTTTTCTCCATTCGCCGTTTTACAACCCTGACGATAGCCTTCATGGTCTTTAGTCATGCTCGTGGCGGTTCTGCCATTTTCGCCAGCTCGTCGCTGGACTCCGCGGTCTACAATGTCCCATCTCCGGCGTTTCGTTGATGATCAGGTGACCTCTGCCGTCCACTCTTTTTTCGACACTGTTGTCCGCGATGGCCTTCTCCGGTCTCACTTCCCTGATGGTTGATCATGAAGCCCGTCGGGCGGTGTTATAGTGGTGAACGAGAGCTTCTGCTGTTATCTGATTTCTTCAATTACAAGAAGCGTTTCCGACCCTCAAACGTTCTCATCAACAGTCCTGTCTCATTTGCACTACAATCAATCCTATCAGCCAACCCCTTTAATATTGATGAAGCAGTTTTTTTCTCCTACGTTTTGTTTTTTTTAAGCGGGGGTTCGCCGAACTCCGCCCCAGCTTTAATGTAGGAGTTTTTTTTCACTGCTTCCTCCTTAGTTCACCATGCGCTTCAGAGAGTGTTGACTTTTATTTTAAAACGACGATATGTGCGTTAAAATGAATTAATCTACCTACACTACTAAACGCTGCCGCTGCATATGTGGTTGTTTCACGGAGAGCAGCATTTATGAACTTTTTATTTATTTTTCCACAGCACTAAGTTTGCAATGATGAGGCCCTTAGGGCTTAAAATATAAAATTGATTTATATATTCATACACAGTAAGAAAAGACCTAAGAAAACGCCCTAAAACAGCCCTTTTTTGAAATTTCCGGCCTCCAAGGAATTAGGTCGTTTCAGGAATTCGCAATTCTGGACCTCTCACGGACTCCACTTATAAGCCATTGGATTCCATTCGACACTCTCTGCATCCTCATAAGCTTACAGCAGGACTGTAGAGAAAGCGGCCGATATAATCCAATGTTTGGATAAAAAATTTTGTATCGATGCACTGTACAAAGTGCTGGATCCACACATCCTCAACTTTGTCCCCCGTAAAAAAGTAATACATGCCAAGGATGAAGTGTACCTTCCTCTGTCTTTCCGTCGTAGGCTGCGTAAACTCTCTCGTCGTTTGAATCGGCAGAATGACACTTCCGCTCTGCCCTTTATCACACTGATCGTTGAGCAGGCTAAGAAGCTCTCCGAAGAAAAGCCGATAGCTCATGAGGCCCACTTCGCTGAAAACCCTTTCCTTAACGTTGCGAAACTCGTTTCGCGTACAGTGAAAGTGCAGAGGAAAACGCAACACCCCATACTTCAAGATGCCTTAGGAAAACCAACAGCTGACGCTTAGTTTACCGCCGATAGCTTCAATGCGTTCCCATCCAAAACGTTTAGTGAAAGCTCGTTCACTACACCTCCGGCTATCCGGGCTTGGATGGGTACCGTACTCGAAACCATTAGTTTAACCCTCTGGGACGTGACTGTAGCCATTCGTCGTTATCGTCCATCTTATAGTCCAGGACAAGATGGCGTCCCAGTTAACCTTCTTAAAGCTGAAGCGAATGATATCTTTCCGTCTATTCTTTGTAAGGTATTTAATCTTGCTCTTGAGAGCGAAACCTTTCCTCCGTTGTGGAAGGAATCGCATATAATACCTATTCGCAAGCATGGCCGATCAACGTCATTCGACACATTTAGGCCAATAAATACACTTCCCGCAGCCTCGAAGACCTTTAAGATCTTGATCAAAGAAAAGATGATGCGTCACTTGACAGACAACAACCTGATCAATGCAGCTCAACATGGATTTCTCAAGAAACGATCTTGTGACACCTACTAGCTCTCTTTCTTTGATTATGTGCTGCAATCTAGAGACAGTGGTTTTGCCATTTATAGCGTCTATTTTGATTTTACGCAGGCCTTTGATCGGGTCGATTATAACCTCCTCCTCCTGAAACTGGCCTCCTTCGGCATAGGTAGCAAGCCTCGGAACTTCATATCTTCCTACTTGGATGCTCGCACAAAACGAGTAAAAATTGCCAATGTTATCTCCAACCCCACGTATGTGAGGAGTGGAGTTATACAGGGAAGTTTACTGGGTCCGCTCATATTTTGCCTGTTTGTCAACGACGTTTCAGATTGCTTTCATCATGACAGACCCTTCATGTAGGCTGATAATTTAAAAGTCGCTTATCGATATAAACCGGCAGATCGCAACATCGTGCTCGAGCTGATAAAAAAAGGATCGTCAGGCCTTCGCCTGTTGCACAGGGCGCCTCACCCTTTCATGGCACAAATGTTCCGTTTTGGTTGTTGGCGATGATCATCAACCGGAATTAAGCATTGACGGCCACGAACTAAATGTCCCAGGAGTTATCAAGGATATGGGCATATCCTAATTTAAAAGTCTCAATTTGTCAGAGCGCTGTGCCCTGATAGTCTCGGAAGCACGCCGAACCACCGGATTTATCCTTAGAAATTTTAAGACCATAAAGGTTAGAACTAGCCTTTATAATATGTACGTGAGACATAGTCTTGAATACTGCTCGCCCCTATTCAGTCTTCTGCGCACTAGTGAACGAAACAAAATAGAATCGGTGCAGCACTTCTTCAATAAATGAGTGTTCACTACAGAACACCGTGACTTAGCCTACCAACAAAGGTGCGAACTTATAAAGCTGGATCCCCTGTGGCTTCGTAGATTGTAGAAGGGTCTATTTTTACTGTTTAAACTTTTGAATGGTCAAACCATTAATCCTCTTAGTGCAATATGGCAGCTTGAGCACTCTCGATGCGCCAGTCATCGAGACGTATTTTTATTTCTTCCTATGGCACGTACAGTTAAGTACCGGCAATTCTTATCAGTAAGCGCCATATCAATCTGGAATAAGCTGCCCAAACGTATTAAAATCCAGCAAAGCTACCCTATGTTAAAGAGAGCTATAACTAGTTTTCTACATACAGGACAACTTTCACTTATTTTGGGTGCTGACTCGGTGGAATCTCTCTTTCACTCTGATGGCGCTTGTGGACTTTGAACCCCGCCAGGCTTCATGCTGAAGGTAATGCTGCTGAAGCAGCAGCTCGCATTGTGCTAACCCTTTAGCCGATAGCGCGCAACTTTTGCCGGCAACTATTGAAGGAAGACTGAGGACACTGTGTTCTTGGGCAAACCCTCTGCGTCTCAAACTAATGTTCTTCAACGATATGCAACATTTCTCCTGCTGATGATTCAACTCAGCTTACAACTGTGCATTTATTCTGCTTGTGTCATACCTTTGAAGGCAGGTTTTTTTTCACTTGAAACAAACTCCCTATCTCGCCTAGTATTGACAAAACACAAAACCTGAAACAAAATCAATACTGGCTGCAACATAGGGCGTTTGTTTTAGGTTTTTCCGGTCTTCGAGGTGTTGGAAGGTGCCCAAGAGGTGCATTGCCAACTCTTTACAATTGCCTATAAACTGGCATAATAAACATATTATAGGTTATGATAATATTAAATTGTATACTCAAGTCTTTGGGAGCCCTTTTAATACAAACTTAGTGCTATCGTGACAATAAAAATAATTTTTATTGTCGTAATTGTAGCTGCGCCTAAGCAGCTTAGGATAGCAGGAATTGGTAGTATTTTACACGTGGTATGATGTTAAATGAGATCCGGTTAACAATGAACTCTCTTATAAAATCATTTTCTAGGCAGTAAAAAGCTCCTACATCAGTAGATCAGTTCAGCAAACCACCGATTTCCAAAAAAATTTAGGAGAAAAAGTTCCCTTTACAGGTAGCATGGTATGACATGTTGCAGTTAGATGGGATCCTGCTGTTTAGGGTTCGGGACGCTTATTTTCATGGCGAAAATAATATAGCGATGAATTAAGAAGGGGTCATCCAGGATGGCAGGGAAAGACCTTAGAAATCAAGGCGACATCACCGTGATGCGACTCACCAGACTCCAGAGTCCATCGACAAGTTGGCGACCACGCGATAACCATCAATAGCGACCGCGAAGACCACTGCAAAGGTTGCAAAACGGAGAAGAGTTTTCGGCATTTGGAAGTGATGCTTGACTCTGCAGAGGAAAATGCTAACATATCAAGAAACCATTTTACTATCCTGGGAGGAGCTTCAAATGCCAGGAGGACCCTTTTCGAAATCTACAAATTGCGTGTTTGAAAAGGAAACAGATAGTAACGACTTTAATTCATCCAAATTTAAATGCTTACGTAAGTTGCCTTTGAAAATCGATAATTTAGAAGACAACCTAATTTCGAGTGAAGGATTGTTCCAAATAAAAGCATATTTGGAGGCAAAAAGCGAGAACGGTTAAGTGTGGAGCTAAGGGGTGATGATATTATCATGGAGGAGTTACGAGTGGCGTAAGGTCGGTTTACTGGAATAAGAGCGTTAATTTGTGGGAGATTAGGACTATTGTTAACGCACAACAGAAAGCATATACAGTGGAGTCCGGTTAATGTGGACACGGTTAATGTGGACAACCGCTTAATGTGGACAGTTGGCCAGGAACGGAATTTCTCTATAGTAAAATCCTCCGGTTAATCTGGACAGCCACCGCTTCATGTGGACAGCACCAAGCTGTCAACCGGTCGGTCGACCCACAGATTTTGTCAAAAATCCAGTCCAAATCGCCAACGGTGGGGAATTCCCGCGTCCTGTTCGCCACAGTTGGGAGGTGCAGTTGTCGAAGGAGGCCGCCAATACGTCATCTAGGCTATTCCCACTCCCCCTGCTCTGCCCCCGTATCCTCACCCTTGTCTCTCTTATCTGCTTTCCCACAGATTTTGTCAAAAATCCAGTCTAAATCTCCCGCGGCGGGGAATTCCCGCGTCCTGTTCTGAAAGTTTTGCTTCAGATGAACAGTACACAAAGCTTTTCTGTTGCTTTGCCTGTGGTTGTGTACGTGTGTACGGGCACTTCCAGACTCAACGTACCTAACCCAGAAGTCAAAGAAGTCGGCAAAGGGATTCAAAACGGCGAAGGACAGAATCACCGCTCTGCTTACGTGCAGTCTGGAAGGAGAAAAACTGCCGCTTCTTGTGATCGGGAAATCAAAGCAGCCAAGGTGCTTAAAAGGAAAGAACATTCCATCGAGAGTGCATTACGCATTCGGGAAGAACGCATGAATGACGTCTGGGCTGTGGGAAGATTTCTTATGAGAACTTGACCTCGAAATGGGGCACCAGAAGCGCAAGATCCTTCTTTTGGAAGATAACTGCAGTGCCCACACTCGAGTCAAGGACTGAGGAACATCACACTTCGATTTTTGCCACCCAACAAACTTCAGTTCTGCAACCCTGTGATCAGGGCATCATTTGACCTCTTAAAGCTTCTTTTGTACCGCAATATGGCGAGAGATTTTGCAAATCATCCAAGACCTAGTGGAAGACGATGAGACTGGCATGCGTTTGGCTCACAACGTTGTGAAGAAGATTGACGTTCTTCAGGCTATGTAGATGCTGAGCACTTCTTGGAAAAAGGTGAAGTCGGGGACAATCGTAAATTGCTGGAGGAACGGGGGCTTCGTCACCACTGAAGAGGAAGTTGCAGAGAATGAAGTCGCGATTCCGATCCCAGAAGACGTGACATAGGACAGGATCGAGAGTTTTCTAGAGTGGGTTTCAATCGACGACGATGCCGAAGTCGCCGAGGAGGCACCACTGGAGAGGGTGACAAGCGAACTCGCCGAAGCAGTTGCAGATTCCAAGAAGGTACCAGACGAGTAGGCCGAAACGTCTGAAGAGGAAGACGAAGAAGTCGAGCCCCCAGTCTCATCAAAAGAAATGAGGGCGGCATTGGCCGTACTCGAAACGGGGCATCGACAACAATGTTTTGATGTGGAGAATGTTGACACTGTAATAAAGAACTTAAGGGGAGCTTTAAGAGAAAAGTTTTCACCAAAGCAATCAAAACTGAGCATGTTTTTTCAATAAAACTTCATTCAGATGCAAAATTCTGTTTTTTATACGTAGAAACGACTGGTTTGGGGTCAGTTCGCTTAATGTGGACAACCGGTTATATGGACAGTCGGCCTGAAACGGAGGTGTCCACATTAACCGAACTCCACTGTACCAGCTTCGAGTCTTCTTACACAAGGGAATTTAATGTTTGCTAACTGATATCTATCAGTACAATAAATACTAGACCCAGCAAGAGAAAAAAATTTACGACTGAAAACTCGCTGAGCTTTTTCAATCATACTACGGTCAGTAGCGTTCATAAGACCAAAAAGGGGACAGCAGTATCCTGGGATAGGGAGAGCAAACACATGGTATAGTTTTAACTTTATTTCTGGAAGGAAAAAATTATGCGGTATAAACCCATAGAGTTGTGCGGCCTTGGCAGAAATTCGATCTGCATGAGGTGATAATGCAAGCTTATTCGTGT
>JAYGXS010000009.1:6651394-6728499 GCA_036362985.1 Ligula intestinalis
CTGGGTCAGGTATGTGTTATACAGATAGATGTCAATTAGCAAACATTAAATTTCTTTGGATAAGAAGACTCGAAGCTGGTCTATGCTTTCTGTTTCGTGTTAACAATAGTCCTAATCTCCCACAAATTAACGCTCTCCTTCCAGTAGACCGACCTTACGCCACTCGTAACTCTTCCATGAAAATTTTACCACTCCGTTGCTCCACATCTAACCGTTCTCGCTTTTTTACCTCCAAATATGCTTTTATGTGGAGCAACCTTCCACTCGATATAAGGCTGTCTTCCATACTATCGATTTTTAAAGGCAAATTACATAAGCATTTAAGTTTAGAGGAAATAAAGTCGTTACTGTTACAAATCATTATTATAATTAAGCTTGTAACTTCAGCAAGTAACAATGAAATCTGATAAAAATATCTATTTCACTTAGCTTTGAAAGATAGGTTGCGCGCCTTGACCTGTCACGATGTGTGGCGGGCTTCATCGAGAAAACGATCAATGAAGATCGTATCCGCCAACGTACAAAGCTTGCGCAACAAATTCGATTAACTTAAAACCTGTTTGATGAGGTGAAACCAAACATTATGGCTTTCATGGAAACCTTTTTTTCGACAGATATAGCCTCCTCCGAAATATCATTTAGAGGTTATCAGCTGTTCAGGAAAGACAAACCAACTAGTATAGCAGGAGTAAGATTGTACGTAACTCGCAAGCTCACAGTTATGGCAAGAGATGTGGAAATGTTGAAAATTAATATATCTGCTAAGTTTGCCAGAACATTGATGCTTATGGTGATGTATAGTCTGCCATATCAGACTTCTAACCAACACAATACCCTCAAAGCGGAACTATGCATGACCAGTAAGAAACAAGACATCCTTGTTGTTGGGGCTTGGCCAACCTAAAATGCACAGGGGCCTCCAGATAACTTCAGTCATAAACTACTACAGTGGGCCACAGACGAACTTCTTTGCCAGACCGTCACGTTTGGAACACGGGTTAGGGAAGAACAACAGTCAAACTGCATTGACCTTTTTTACCCAAGAGGAGGAAAATGTGGTGAACCTACAGAATCGACCCGCATTAGAGTCAAGCCACCATACTATGCTGTATTTCCAGTACTCACTCTCTTCGAAACCTTATTTGCCTGCTACGTGGGAAAGAAAAATTTGGAAGGACAACTATCCAGTGATGAGAAGAGAAATGTCAGAGTTATCGTGGGAATTCAAACTCTACGGTGGAGCAAATGACCAGTGGAGGACCTTTAGCTTAACACCGAGAGGAATTGTTTACCTTAACTTTCCTGTCAGAAGAATGGAAAATACAAGCCGCCCAGAATCAATAAACGCGAACTTGTAAACCGCTTTCAAAAAAATCTCACGTGAGAGTGTAAGCAGGTCCACGTTTATTTTTTCAACGCATATATTGGTTGTGTCCTTAGAAAATGAGTCAAGTCAAGTCAAGTCAAATTTATTGAAGAAAATATAGGCAAACACCTTTGAACTCCCTCTTGGTACACAGAATTTAAGAAATGCATCGGCATAGCCGAACATTCCAAAGAAGTCGTTAACAGCATTTCAGACGACTACTCGCTTGTTTCAAGTAATAAACTCACACTCAGTTTACACGAGCCGGCAGTGTAACTGAGGAAGAAGAGCAGACAGTGAAAAAACTCCTAAGGCTGGCTCATAATTCAAAATGGAATTTCATTTGTGGTTTTTAGGAGAAAAACTGTCGCTCGTGGGGAAGTATGTGAATGATAGGGGCATGATGCTTCTGTGAATGTTGACGGCAGCCATAGCGTCCATGACGAGTAATATCTACATCCGAAGGAACATACGAGGAGGAACCTTGGAGTCACGAGAACGTCCCGAAGACCGGAGATGCGACCATGATACGCCTTTGCTGTGCCAAGAGCCGAGGAACCCGCCACGTCATCAGCAGTTGGTTGATACGAGAAAGGGTGTGACATGGCCGCGTAGCCTAGGACCATAGGTGCGGTAGATGTGACCTCAGATGCGATCAGCGCCGTTCACATAGTGAGCAGATACGTCGGAGCCAGGCCATGTCTTAACGCATTTGGTTAAATACTGATAATAATAATAATACTTAAAAGTTACTATTGGTATATATTTATAGCATTACTAGCATTTCAGTGTTTGGATGTAGAGCGCTTCAATTTTTGGATTCGGAACACTTCAGTGATCGGATTTTGAGTACTTAGTCGCGACGATACTCATTAAATCGGTCTAGGTTTGCCTTAGAAACATCCACGGAAGGGGGCATGACAATATCCGCAGGAAGGGCATTCCATGCCTGGATTACCCTCTTAGAGAAAAAGAATTTTCTTGGGTCAAGTCTTGCCCCAGTCACACGCAATTTAAGGGGGTGTCCTCGCAGCCTAGAGGTGGTGGCCCGCTCAAAGAAGTCATTTGTTTGGACGCAGCAATCCTGACTACGCAACATGCGAAATGCCTGGATTAGTTTCCCACGTAGCTGCCTGTAATCCAGAGGAAACAAGTCAAGATTTACCAATCGGGTCTCATAAGGGAGGTTCCGTTGGCATTTAAGTTCATCTGCATAAATGAGATTGTGTGAATTTTTTCGAAGAGTTGACATTTCATTTATATACAGAACGAAGAGTAAAGGACCAATACAGTTCCTTGAAAAAAACGCCACTAGTGATCAGCTGAGCAGTGGAATAACAATTACCTACTAAGACCTTCTGACTGCGGTTAGATAAAGAGGAGCCGATGAATTCGAGGAGAGGGGGATGGATGCCAATGGCTTCCAATTTTACCAGAAGCCGTCTGTGCGGAACCTTGTCGAAGGCTTTGCTCAGGTCAAAATAGATAACAACTACGGATTGCCGCTGGTTGCGGAGGGAAGTGACGTGGTTAAGAAAAGCCAAGTGACACGTCTCGCATGATGTTCCGGGCAGAAAACCATGCTGTGAGTCGCTTAAAAGCATATTTTTAGGCAAAAATCGAGAATTTGATTAAAAATTATCTTTTCCAGAAGTTTGGCTGGTGCCGGGGTTTTATGAACACCGCGGTAGTTATTTATGTCCGAACGAGATCCTGACTAAAAAACTGGAAGAATAATGGATGTCTGCCGAGTTTCAGGAAAGAAACCGTTTGGGAGATAGACTGAAAATATATGGCTTAGTTATTTGGGAAATGTTGACTTTCTTTTGATGACTGAGTCGGGAATACCGTCAATTCCCGAAGAGTGCGAGTATTTTATACGAAGTATGTGCTTTCGAATTAATTCTATGGGGAAATAAATGTTACCGAGAATATTTTCTGAGAATGGTTGAAACAACAGGACCGGTTCGGATTCTGTCGTAAAATGCTTTGCAAAGAAAACATTTAAAAATTCAGCCTCTTCAGACTCATCGAGTACAAATGTTTTATTTTCATTGAACAATGCGGGTATTTCAATTCCTCGTTTTGCGGAGAACCTACGAGGAAACAGTTGTGCAACCGATTTCGCAGAGTTTGACTCGCTCAGAGCACAAGATTCCCTGTGCTGGTCACGCGCAAGGCGAATCTTTGACGCTAATTCGAAGATCTCGGTGATCCTTTGATGCACACACAGCGAACTAGCAGATCGATCTTTCAGCTGCCTCCTCAATTTCTTTAGTCTTGACAAAAGAAAATGAGGGGAGGTCGATTCTGGTTTCGCAATTTTAGTGGGCACAAATTCCAGCATTTTATTAGAAACGACCGACATGAGCTGAGAAAGGTATGCAGCGTCGTTAATGGAGGAGAGACTCTGCCAGTCTAATGAGTCAAGAAAATTGTTGATTTAGCTAATGCCTGCGAGGTCATAAGCATGATAGGTACGACCAGCACTAGCCTTTTCCATAGAAGGAAGTGAAAGACAGCAGTAAATTAATGTGTGTTCACTTTGGAAGATGTCCTGCTTAAAGTCAACGAAGAGGAGAGCAATACCGTTTGTAAATATCAGACTTACAATATGAATCTGTCTTGTTGGGGAACAAACCAGTTGAGACCAGTTAGAACAATTAATGTTATCTAGGAAAGGCAGAAATCTAGGTGGACAACAGTTTAAAAGCCAGTCGATTTCAGGAAAATAAAAATCTCCAGCAAAAATTTTAACTTTAAAAGAGGATTCTGAAATAAATTTGAATATCTCACACAGATTTGCATCTTCTTCAGATGAAGAGTTAGGAGGATTGTATACACATCCGATAATCGCCTTACGCCGGGGCGACAGGATAATGGAAGCGAAACAGTAATTTCCAGAGAAGGACGTGCTTTTTAGCTAAAACGGAAAGTGCCTAAATGACGTTCAAATATAAAGAAGACAACCACAACCGTGCTTATTAATGCGATCATGACGATAGAGATTAGACTCGTCTATGATAAGGGAGGAGTCAGAAATGATTTGATGGTTCTGTTATGCATATAACATCGGGCATCATCTCGAAAGCGATAGCTCAAAATTGAGCCATTTTATTTATAATGGATGTGGCATTAAGCACTATGACATCA
Organism: Ligula intestinalis; assembly: GCA_036362985.1. Classification (NCBI taxonomy): domain Eukaryota; kingdom Metazoa; phylum Platyhelminthes; class Cestoda; order Diphyllobothriidea; family Diphyllobothriidae; genus Ligula; species Ligula intestinalis. The sequence continues at coordinate 6,655,914 of JAYGXS010000009.1, forward strand.
AGTGTATTTTGAGTGGCAGGACTAAGGCTATCGTTATTCATAAAAAAGAATTTGGAGGTGGATAGGCAAAATATAGGCCATTGTTATTTGAGTAATAAGTATTGTTGGGTATGGAGCTATTTGTATATGGGTAGCCAATAATGGATGGCTGATAAGGTCTGATATATCTAGGGACCTCATTTTTTATCTAGGGTCCTCACTATCTAAATGTGTGGCCCTACATATTAGCGATGGTCAAAAATCATTTCGGACACGGAAGTAGTTTATTAATGGCACTACATTGAAAGAGGTGGAAATGCTCAGATATCTTGGCATGTGGACAAGCGCAAACTTGGTTTCAGTATAGCAATGTTAGAAAGTGGCCAGTAACGAAACTGATATGTCTCACTGGATCAAGAGTGCGTCCGAAAATATTGTCCCTTAATGTCTTCGGTAAAATATTTGGGACATTGAGATTGCAGAATGTCAGTTGAGTCACAATGGAGAAAAGAACATGTTGTCCTCCTCGAACAGGTGCCATGGAGGGCGACGAAGATAGTCGATGGTCTTAGAGACTTAGTGCAAAGGACCGATTGAAAAAGTCCGACTTATTTCACCTATTCTGCAGGCACTTGGAGTTTAGCCTGCCCTGGAAATGTCAGATTATCTGGGGCATGGTATTTTCCCGAGACCAGAGGATTTCTTCGAGTCTGCCAGCACAACTCGCTTGCGCGGTCATTCTTTATAGGGTCCTAGGCGAACGCACTCGACTAGACTTCAGGAAGTTTTTCCTCAACCAACGACTGGTACTACCTTTAGAATTTAGAATTTATATTTGTTAGCGCCATAACGGCACTATCCATACAAAATTATTTTCGTTGAAACGAAAAAATGCAAAACGAATCTGACAATGTGCGCAAATAGACGTAGATATTCGTAATTATGTCAGGAGAAATTGTCCTTTTGGGGCAAAATGTAGCAAATTTTTGCAGTTAATTGTGAACTTAAAATTTATGGCAGTTGAAAAAAACTCTTTCAGTGAAAATGGAGGCAGAGTTCAACGGGCCTCCGTTTTCGAAATGTGCGTTAGAGAAAAAACTGCTAAGAAAGATAAGGCATAGGAGTGGAGTAGAAATAGGTGTATGAAGTCTAATGATGGTTATTAGTCAACGAAAAAGCAGCAGTTTAGACTGAGTACTTTGTTTGATTCAGCGGTAGTTAATGGAAACATCTAGGTTCCCGGAGGACCCGAGGCAGAGAAAATAGTTTCAAGAGGATCTCCTAAATTCTCAATGGTCTTTTCTCGGAGTCATGGAGAAAGCTGCTCGGAAAAGATGAGAAGAATAAAAGGTTAATAGAATCATTGTTATGATAAATGTGCAGTCTTCGTTTGAAAGCAGACAGTCTAGTTAGTAATAATGATAATAATAAATTTATAGATTTTAGGCACGAAGGGCCTCGTCATTGCGAACTAAGTGCTGTGGGAACGTAAATAAAAAGTTGATAAATGCTGCTCTCGGTGAGCAACCACATAGGCAGCGGGAGCGTTTAGCAATGAAGGCAGATAAATTCATATTCAACAACATATGGTCATTTTTAAATAGTAGTTAACATTCTCAGTTTACAACTGTACATATATTCCGTTTGTATCATACCTTAGAAGTCAGGTTTTTTCACTTGAAACAAACTCCCTATCTCACCCAGTATTGACAAAACACAAAATTGAAACAAAAACAATACTAGCTGCAACATAAGGAGTTTGTTTTAAGTTTTTTCCTGCCTTCGAGGTTTTGGAAGGCGCCCAAAAGGTGCTCTACAAATGCTTTAAAATAGCCTGTAAACTGGCATAATAAACATATACGTAACCACTTCGTATAACAGAGGGACCTTTTTCGAAGTCCAAAAATTGTGTGTTGGGGAAGGATACAGATAACAAGGACTTTATATCTTCCGAAGTAAAATTCTTACGTAATTTGGCTTTAAAAACTGCTCAGTTATACGACAGCCTAATTTCGAGGGGAATATTATTCCAGAGGAGGGAATATTTGGAGGCAAGAAAACAAGAATGGTTCGATGTGGAGGTACAGGGGGGTGCAATTATCCTGGAGGAATTAGGAGTGGCATAAGGTCTATCTGTGGGAGAAAGAGCGTTGATCCGTGGGATGTTAGGGCTAGATTTAACACGGAGAAGGAAGCAAAGGCCCGCTTCGAGTCTTCTGACCCAAAGAAATGTCATGTTCACTAACTGATATCTCTCCGCATAAGAAATATTGGATCGAGGATGAGCAAATATTTTTCGAGTTAACGCCTTCTGTACATGTTCAACCTTACCGCGGTCAGGAGCATTCATTGGACCAAAGAGGGAACAGCAGTATTCTAGGATGGGTAGAACATACAAGTGATAAAGTTTTAACTTTATTTTCAGCAGGGAGAAATTATGTCATATAAAACCACATATCTGTGCAGCCTTCGCAGATATTCAATTTGCATGAGGCGACAATGGTAGTTTATTTGTGTAGCTTAGACCTTAGTCTTTTATGGTGAATCTTTCTAAAAGTGGAGTATTTTTAAAGACTAGTGGACGAGGAAGCTTGGCGGGACCGAAACACATGAAACTACACTTGGATGGAGAGAACTCCATGTGTCAAGTAGCACCCCAACGTGAGATTGTAAGCAGGTCAACGTTTATTTTATCAACGCATATATTGGCTGTGTCCTTAGAATATGAATATATGCATTTGAGGTCATCTGCATAGATGAGATTGTGTGAATTTTTCAAACAGTCGACATTTCATTTATATACAGAATGAAGAGTAAGGGACCTAATACAGCGCCTTGAAAAAACGCCACTCGTGATCAGCTGAGCAGTGGAGTAACCATTACCTACTAAGACATTCTGGCTGCGGGTAGACAAGTAGGAGCCGATGAAGTCGAGGAGAGGGGGACGGATGCCATTGGCTTCCAACTTTACCAGAAGCCGTCTCTGTGGTATCTTGTCAAAGGCTTTGCTCCGGTCAAAGTAGATAACAACTACGGATTGCCGCTCGTTATGGAGGGAACTGACATTTTTATGAAAAGCTTAATGAAATTTCTCGCATGATCGCCCCAGTAGAAGACCATACTGCGAGTCGCTTAAAAGCTTTTTTAAGGCAAAATCGAGAATTTAATTAAAAATTATCTTTTCCAGAAGTTTGGCCAGGGCCGGGGTTTTATGAACACCTCGGTAGTTATTTACGTCCAAATGAGTTCCTGACTTAAAGACTGGAAGAATAATAGATGTCTTCCAAGTGCTAGGAAAGGAACCGTTTGGGAGATAGACTGAAAATATATGGCTTAGTAATTTAGGAAAGTTCGACAATTTTTTGATAACTGAGTTTGGAATACCGTCAGTTCCCGAAGAATGCGAGTTTTTTAGACGACATATATGCTTTCGAATTAGTTCTTTGGAGAAATCAATGTTCCCGAGAGTATTGTCTGAGTATGTTTGAAACGACAGGACTGGTTCGGATTCTGTCGTAAGATGCTTTGCAAAAAATGCATTAAACAATTTAGCCTTTTCAGACTCATCGAGTACAAATGTTTTATTTTCACCTAGCAATGGGTGTAGTTCAATTCCTCGTTTAGCGGAGGACCTACGAGGAAACAGTTTTGCAACCGATTTTGCAGAGTTTGACTTGCTCAGGGCGCAAGATTCCCTGTGCTGGTCACACGCAAGACAAATCTTTGATGCTTATTCGAAGATATTTGCAATCTTCCGATAAGGTTTATTTGTGAAGTACGTCTTCGGTGCCGTCAAAAAGCCCGGAATGCAGGAAAAAACCTAACCCAAACCCCTTCTTTTGCGGTCACTATAGGCTTTGTACTATAGGCTTTGCACAGACAGCGCACTAGTAGCTCGACCTTTCAAATGTCTTCTCAATTTCCTTAGTCTTGTCAAAAGAATGTGACAGACGGTCGATTCTCGTGCGAAGGGTTTCGCAATTATAGTAGGCACAAATTCCAGAATTTTATTAGAAACTAGCGCAGAAGCCCGGCTTCGCCTTGGGCTTCCTTACATGTTGTTGACCCTTAGGTAGGCAAACCGCAAATGAGAACTTCTTAAAATGATTATGTCCAGTTAATTTCAGCTTTATTTGGGAAATTCAAAGGTAAATACCTTTGAACTCCCCCCTTTGTACATAGTTATGATGCAGAACCCGTGGCGCTGCCAGAAATGGATCAGCGTTGGGTAAGGGAAGAAAGTAAAAAAAGCTCCTTAAGTATTTTTCATAAGTCAAGTTTCGAATGCCGTCTTGCGGGAATTTAAGGAGAAAAACTGTCGAGTGTGGGGCTTAGGCCGGGTGTCCTGCTGCTGAAAGTGTTGGAATCACGTCATGAGGAGGCCATCGCGGTTGATCAATACCCTAATGGTCACATGAGGGGAAGATCGCAATGGGCACGAGAACATCGCCGAGTACCGGAGTTGAGCCCGTCGTACACCCTTGCTGGTTACCGGGTCTGCCGACCAGATATCGAAGCATGGGAGCTCAACGATCGTCAACAGTTATTCTAAGCAAACAAAGTACTGAAAAGTAGCGAGCCGTATGGTTTTTAAAGGAAATTTCTGCCAGAGGAGTTTGGTGGCAAACCTTACTTGCTGCCGAGCGGCAATGTTATTAGTCTAGAATATTTACAAAGAACATATTTCTTCATGCTTGTCCAACCGCATAACAAACGTGTCCGCATGTGGCATTAAAATATGAGCGAGTAAATAAGTATGCATGCAGCGCAAGGTGGTAAATGTGGGCATTAAGAGAGCAGAATTTTGAAATTAAACAAAAGTGAGAAATACGGGAGCATGAGAAGGCAGGAAATAAGGATCAATACGCACCGTAAGGAGATGAAAGGCAGCTTCGTCAGACTAACGCTTCTGGGTGAACTACATTTCTCGTAACGCCGTTGGGTTCCAATACGTACAAATTGGTTTTCGAGCCAACCCGAGATATTGCAACGTAGAGCTGACCATGGGAAAAGCACGATTCTTCCAGGTTAATTCCAGCCACCCTGAAGGTATGACCTTGGGACTTGTTGGTGGACATGGCGAAGCAAACCTTCACGGGCAATTGAAGTCGTCGGAAATTAAACGGAGTGTCAGCTGGGACGATAGGAATGCGGGGGATATAAGCAGTCTCCCTTTTTCCACAAACGGTCATAATTGTGGCCTCTATAAGGTATGACATCAGTCGCTTGACACTTAGCCTAGTGCCATTGCATAGCCATGGTGTATCAATATTGTTTATCAGCATAATTAGCACGCCAACCTTCAGAACCAGTTTGTGCGACGGAACGCCAGATATTTCCAAGCTGTTCAGGAATTCAACTGGATGATTAACACAGTCGGAAGTATCAAACGTCCTATCGAATGATTTTTACAGTTTTTCCTCATCTGGAAGAAGACGGCTTATTATGTCATTAATGAAATTGACGAATTTGTTGGTCGGAGCGAGAATTCCCCGTTCACATAGCCATTCTGCGTCGGTAAAGTTATTTTGGAGATCAGGGAAAACTTTGTCTCTAAGATCTTCGTCACTGTTTAGCAAATTTGCAACCAAACATATAGGGATGTTTCCGATAGCATCGTTGTCAATTTTTCCTTCGCCAATCTTCAAGATTTTGGTGGAGAATCCTTCGTTTTCATGGACCTGGTGCAGGAGAAATCTCATATTGGTCGCGAGTTTTAATGTCTTCACCGTTGACCATAGCGGTGAACACTTTAGGCAGAATTTTACCTGTTCACCCCTGTTACCCCTTTGAATCACCGGTAGTGTCTGGCGGAAATCACCAGATAAAACCATTGTGATGCCACCAAACGGAATGTTTTTCCTGTGACATCATGCAGCGTTCTGTCTACCGCTTTCATGGGAATTCTGTTGGCCATGATACACTCGTTCCAAATTATAGCTGAGCACCGTTTCAACAATTCAGAGGATCCACTACCTCTGCTTATGCGGCATGTTGCGGTGCCATCATCAGGTAACCTTATAGGAAGCTTGAAGGTAGTGTGAGCAGTTCGACCACCGGAAAGTAACGTCGCTACTATACCAGCCGATGCAACAACCAAAACCATTTTGCTTTCTTTGCGCAGCTCAGCCAAAAGCAGCTGAATGACGAACGTTTTGCCAGTTCCACCGGGCGCATCCAAAAAGAAAACGTGGTTGCCATTTCTGTGGTTATGGACACTGTCAATAATAGTGTTGAATGCGTGAAGTTTATCGACCAGCATCCTTGGTTTTTGGAGAGCCACGTATGCTGCCAGCTCGGTTACATTGTAGCAAAGTTCCCGCTGAAGTTTAGTTGGAAGCTGATTCCCAATGCTCCTGTCAAATGGAGGAAATCCATACCTTTCAAGTAGCCCTCCACCCATTTCAACCAAGGTGTTTTCAATGTGAATGAGTGCCATGTTGTAAATGGCGGCATCGAAGTCTACGGGAAGATGGGCAATTTGCAACTGTAGTTGATCTCGGTAGTCTTCCAACATATCATTTCTGTACTTTAATCATAGATCATGGGGGTAGTTCAGCTCACAACTTCTGATCAACAACGCAAGCAGTCGTCGTAATTTAAAAGGGGCGTTAGCAATGACAGCTTCAGCAATGGTGTTCTTTCACTAATTATCATTTTGAAGCAGACCACGCCTCGCACAGGCTTCTCTGTAGGTAGAACACAGAAAACCGTCAAGCTTTTTAAGATCTTCAAACGATGTTAGACCTTTAACTTCATGGAGTAGCATTCGCAAGTAGAAGCGTTCTTGTTGAGAGGGGTGAACAGTGTAAATTCTGCCCATTTTCACATCATACTTTATGCCTGGATGTTCGTCAACTGGAATACCTACCTTTCGTCGGGCCCACTTGTTTCCATTCCATGTGTAGTATGAGGGGACCTGAATATACAAAAGTGTCTGGGCAAACAAATCTTGCTGGCACAATTTGAAGAAAGCAGTCAAAGTTGTATATTTAGGATTCTGAAGCTGATTCAAGAGGAATCCTTCCGTAAAGTAAATCCGTTGGCCATTTTCCAGGTGGACGCTTAAGTGTTCAATGACCGGAAAATGGTTATAGATATCAAAACCAAAGATTTTCCAGAATGCCTCATTAGTGCTGATGTAGCTGCTCATTTCATACTGGGCAATCTCATCATTGTTGTCACGGTGTTTGAGAGAGTACACGGCGGTATCGGATCCTTTGTTGATGTACTTGCAGACGTACTAGATGGACTTCGCTGAGTTGCAAAATTCAACGTTGATGTGGGCGTTGAATACTTTTGACAGTAAGGGGCAATACGGCACAATCCAATGCTTATCAATTACCACAAAACCGTTTCACCTTTCATTAATAACTGCTTCGAATCCGCCAACCTCAGGTTTTCGCCTTTTATAGAGAGGGTAACCATCCCCATCAGTCTGAGTTGCATCTAAAAATCGCTTGGGATATCTCTTGGCACATTTCCCATCCTTCATGCAAGGGCTGTTAGGATTTATCTGACCGCATGGTTCATGCATCATTTGAGTTTTGATCGTTACAAACAGGACAGGGTCAACGGATTGGTCCGGCAACTCTGCGCATATAAATTTGTCGACATCGTAACAGTGCAATTTTTCCTTCAGCCAGACCAAAATTTGAGCGTGGAGCAATCCTCTCTTTTGCCACTCAACAGTGTACATGCGACACTGAAAATCACCGAAAATTGTGAATTTTGTGATGAGTCTCATCATGGTTTTCAACTTAAGCTGGAATACCCGCGGGACAAATCATGGTGATCCTGTGGCTTTTGACCGGGGAACAACTCATTAGTAATTTCAGGCCACGATGAGTTGCAGGTCAACGTAATGAATAGGTCCGGGCGACCATATTGCCTAACGTAAACCAACGCATCTTGGGTTTTCTCATGCGTGTAGTGAGAAGACCCAGTGTGGCTTGACGGCAAGATGAAAAGTTGACCACGACCAGCACCATTACCACCATCAGAAAGAATATTGTCTCTAAGGTTGATGAAGTTGTCCACGCAAAGTTCTTTCTGGTGTGTGCGGAAATATCAAAGGCGTTCTGTTTCTATTTTGGCAAACATATCAACAGCAAATTGCAGGAATAACGTTTTGAATTGACAAAGTAGGTTGAAAGTTCGTTTACCGAATCATAAGGTGATATGAGTAGAAGGCTTTACCACTTACTGTTTTACGGGTGCCAATTTGAGGTATACGGAAGTGATAACCACTTTCACCATTAACATGCATGAGAGGGTATTGTAAGGCATCGTATGAAGGGTTTGTCTCGTATATCCTTTGCAAACTATCGGCCCTCCTTCTCAAGACAATATCCCTGTTGCGGTGCTGTATTTCTGACATAATGACGGTCACCTCGTTGCATGCGGGAGCATTAAATCCTCGTTGGTGTTCTCCACGAGGACGTTGATTGGCATCTATGACAATAGTGAAGTCAATGGAAGCGTGCATCTCCAGGGCGGACATGAAGCTGTTAACGTAGCTGTTGCACTGGTGTAGCATGTCTTAAAGGGACAATATTATATGATGCTTTAAGCCTGGGTTTACTCGGCTCTGCTTTGAGCCTGCAGGTTTATGTCTTCTACGAAATATATTTGTAGGAATTTCGGCGGAGGTAGTAACGATCCAATCCTGTGGCAAACCTGGCTTTCCACCTTAAAGGTAGGCATAAATCCAACCTCACAAACAACGTTGGCACCAAAGGAGGTCATTTGAAACACACTGTTGTATATTCTGATATTAGGAAGAAAATTCTTCGAGTCGTCGGTATTTCCAGCATGCAATGATTGAAGTATTTCTGGTGGTGGGAGGAAGGTATTCAATAGAACTTTGCCGTTGGAACAGCACATGCCGATTGTCTCATCAGTCCATTTTTTGCCTGACAATTTCCGCAACCTTCTACCATCTTCCCAACGGAAACATGTACATCTTCCCCATAACCAAGACTTTGGTTGTAATTGAGTGAGGCTTTGTCCGATACTTGAGCATTTATGGAAGCAACCGACGGGCCAGAGTCGCCAAACTGTATGGGAATTGGTTGCAAACCGGAGTTTCCAGCATCGTTTGGGCGTTGATCCGCTCTCTGTAGTGCTTGCTTAGTCAGACGTGCACTTTTACGCCTAAGTAATTCGTTTTGCCGACTTTGCGAATCTCTTAACCTACCTAGCTCTCTCCTTCGCAGGGTTTGGACCTCGGTTTCTTGGGAGAAGTTAATTTGATGGCGAATCGCGTCTTCACATCTTCTTTGCAGCATTTGATCTTCGGTTTCTTGGGAGCGTTGATATCGCTGACGTATGGCATAAGTCTCCAGGCGAAGCCGTCTTTCTGCCTGTGTTTCTTGCGAACGTCTATTAACATTGGCAAGTCTCTTCTGTTCCTTCGTTTGAACTTGTGTTCTCGCGGCTGCTCTAATTCCTTTTCTGTTTAATGAGGTAGAACCTACAAATAGGTTATTATTTTGAACAGAATAACATAAGGTAGAAAACGAGAAAGTATACAACGTTTCCTTTAGTCACCAGCCCATCATCGTTTGTCGAGTTGTTTGTGTTCAGAACATGCCTGGCGTCATCACTGTTGTCCACAATGATAGTTTGTAAGGGTTTGATTGAACGAGAAGGGATTTATGTGGTTAGCCCTTCAACCTAACCTAAGAGCTAGCCGCATCGCTTTGGAGGGAGGGGGTGGCGGTCTTTCAACCGGCCGCGACAACTTACGCGAACGTAAAGAGGGAGGTCCAAGTGATAGTAAGTGAAATGGTTTACGCTCAACCCATTCAGTAGTAACAAAAGGGTAAGAGGGAGAGAGGTGTAAAGGGATCATGGGCATCAGATTCTAGTCATAATTGGGGACCAGCGAAATAGGGGTGGGGGGAGGGGGTGAGAGGGGAATGAGTCCGACAATTAATGTTGTCCCGTGGTCATTTTCTCAAGTTTTGTTTGGAGGTGTGAAGACGCAAGTTGTCGACTTCTTGAGACGGTGTCGGTGGCGTTTGGATGCTTGGTTTCCGGTGAGTGAATTTGAAGCAGCTGTGCAAACACGGTTGTAGCCCTTGCTACATTGGCGGGGGTGACCTTTCAAGCGGCTGCGACGACCTGGAAGCGATGACCCCTTCCCTACCCATACCAACCCCCCGTTGCGTATTGACATCCATATTTCAAGTCGGGCGTCACTTGAATTCTCACGCGCACGGTAGAATGAGGGAACGACGTAGAGACCAACACGCACAGGCGACCGAGAACGAGTACCGACGAAGTGATCGTGGTACTTACATGCGCCCGTCGAAGGAGCACAAGGCGTGTCAACCTGACTCTGGCGACCAATGATAACGGAGACATACACAGAGACAGTCCCCGATTTTATTAAATATACAGATGATCTCCCAATGGGGCATATCAAGCGAAAAGGTGGTTGCATTAGCCCAACATAAGTAAAGCGATGCATTAACGAAAGAAACCACAAGCAGTTCTTGAGAAAACGTATAAGAATACATACCCGAAATTAAGGCTCTTCGAAAACTGCCATACATTATATTGCACGTAATATGGAAGCATATGTATTCGAAAACATGACAAAACGATTTATTTCCAACGTAATTTTATTTGCGCTGCTTTATTTACTCGGTGGTTGTGCATGAACGGACTCTCTCTACATGTAAAACTTAAATAAATAAATATATTTTATATTTTAGGCCCGGAGGGCCTCGTCATTGCAAACTTAGTGCTGTGGAAAAATAAATACAAAGTTCATAAATGCTGCTCTCCGTGAAACAACCACATATGCAGCGGGAGCGTTTAGTAGTGTTGGTAGATTACTTCATTTTCACCAACATATCGTCGTTTTAAAATAGTAGTCAACACTCTCTGAAACTCGTGGTGAACTAAGGAGGAAGCAGTGGAAAAAAACTTCTACCATTAAAGCTGGGGCGGAGTTCAGCGAACCCCCGCTAAAAAAAACGTAGGAGAAAAAAACTGCTTCATCAAAATTAAAGGGGTTGGCTGAGAGGATTGATTGTAGTGCAAATGAGACAGGACTGTTGATGAGAACGTATGAAGGTTGGAAACGCTTCTTGTAATTGGAGAAATCATATAACAGCAGAAGCTGTCGTTCACCACTGTAACACCGCCCGACGGGTTTCATGATCAACCATCAGGGAGTTTAGACCGGAGGAGGCCATCGCGGACAACAGGGTCGACAAGAGAGTGAACGGCAGAGGTCACCTGATCATCAACGAAACGCCGGAGATGTGACCTTGTAGACTGCGGAATCCAGCGACGAGCTGGCGAAAATAGCAAAACCGCCATGAGCATGACTAAAGAATATGAAGCCTATCGTCAGGGTTATTAAACGGAGAATAAAGAAAACGGCAATGATAACTGGACAGAGAAGTGGACGAAAAATCATTGCAAATATCAATCAAAGGAGGAAGAAATAGACATGTATGGAAAAAAAATTGGTATAAACATTATCACCTCAGATACCAGGGGGACCCTTTTCAAAGTCCAAAAGTTGTGTGTTTGGGAAGGAGACGGATAACAAGGACATTATATCTTGCGAAGTTAAGTGTTTACGTAATTTGACTTTAAAAACTGCTAAGTTAGACGACAGCCTAATTTCGAGGGGAATATTATTCCAGAGGAAGGCATATTTGGAGGCAAATAAGTGAGAATGCTTCGAAGTGGAACTTAAGGGGGGTACAATTATCCTGGAGGAATTACGAGTGGCATAAGGTTTATCAGCTGGAATTAGAGCGTCGATTTGTGGAAGGTTAGGGGTAGAGTTAACGCGAAAGAGGAAACAGAGGCCCGCTTCGAGTCCTCTGACCCAAAGAAATGTCATGTCCGCTAACTGACATCCCTCCGTATAAGAAGTATTGGATCGAGGACGAGCGAATATTTTGCGAGTAAATACCCTCTGTAAATTTTCAACCTTACCGCGGTCAGAAGCATTCATTAGACCAAAGAGGGGACAGCAGTATTCTAAGATGGGAAGAGCATACATGCGATAAAGTTTTAACTTTATTTCCAGCAGGAAGAAATTGTGTGATATAAAACCACATATCTGTGCAGCCTTCGCAGATATTCGATCCGCATAAGGCGACAATGCTAGTTTATTTGTGTAGCTTAGACCTTAGTCTTTTATAGTGGATCGTTCTAAAAGTGGACTATTGTGAAAGACTAGGGGACGGGGAAGCTTGGCGGGACCGAAACACAAGTTAAGCTAGTACGCCTGATTTCCACTTTTTCGGAATTTTTCACTTTGTTAAAACAGCTAGTTGTTCTATGAAACGCTATATTCCTTCATAAATAATAATGCGCCCTATTGTGAAGAATAATCATTTCTTTGTTACAGTAAGACTTTGGGGGCCACAGCTTGGGCTGCGTTTGAGTAAGAGGGAATTACGTGTAAAAAGCGTTGGATTTCATGAGATAGTGCATCGACTGTACGTATATCCTCTGAGGTCACGTTTCGCCGCTCTCCAGCCCCGAATGTCCATTTACCAGGCTAATCAGCACTTGATAATCTCGTAAAGTCTTCGCGTCTGAACTGCTTAAGTTAATGAATAGGAAACACTTATGCCCAAATTACATTGCATACTGACATACTATTCGCCAGTACTGAGTAGGCTGTATACATAAGGCATAGTAATCGCCAGGTGGGCACAATGCAAATTAAATAATATCACGAGATTCAGTCTGTCAGTTCTTCACATACAGGGCCGCACCAAAGGACACCAGTAAGGCGTAAACATGTGCAGCCAGCTGAAGCAACGCATCCTTTCTAATCGTCACATAGTGCTTGCTGACGTCAATCTTCTATGGAAATTAAGGCAGCCTGATGCCACGCAGACTGCAACAAAATGCCGGATCGCTGGTTGGGCAAAGTTAATAGAAGGATGAGCACGCTGAGGAAGTAACCCAAACCGTTCGCCGGCGCCATGTCTCAGCTTGATAAGGTTTAGGAAACAGATGCGCACGGTGTGTGTAGCAAGGTCAGGTGCATGCGTTCTTTGCGCTCTCGTCTGCAGGGCACGAAAATGCGTGTTCTCGTCGTCTGTGTCTTCAGCTGAAAATTTATCTTATCGTCGCGGAATTTTTAATTCGCAGCTACTGAGCTTCTCGGTGATGCTGCATTCTTCTCAAATGTCTGTGTGTGTGTGTTGCATTTGCAGCGGGGTATGGGGTGTTCAGCTGGGGTAGAAACGTGACGGTCGTGGCAGATCGCATCATCCTCCTCGCGCAGGTGTTAACTACATCTAGCGTCATTGGCTGACATCCAGCTCTCACTTGTGGCTCCCCGGAGCTAGTGAAAATTGTAAAGTCATAATTAGAATTTCAAGGAAGATCTGAACCTCTTCGTAATCGAAATCCCAAAATAATTACAAAAATATCTGGCGGAAGGCAATTACTCTTAGTGTACGAAAATTGGTACGTTTATGATCGCAGATAAAAATAAATTAAAATTAAGTATTCACTGACCGGCATGTCTGCACGTGAGCTTACGAAATATCTTACTCCTGTGATCTCCCAATGGGCCAGGTCAAGCGTAATTGGGGTTGCTTTAGTCCAACGCAACTCAGGCAATGCATAAACAAAAGAAAAAATTAGAAATTCTCGTGAAAACGTATTGGAATATATACTCGAAATTTGGGCTGTTCGGCAACATCCATAGATTACAGTTCACGTAATATGGAAGCACATATACATGAAAAATTTACAAAATGATTATTTTCCAACATAATTTTACTTTTCCTGCTATATTCACACGGTGGTTTTGCATAAACAAATAGAACTCAAGTTAGCATAGTACGCCCGATTTTCATTTTTCGGAATATTCCACTTTGCTAAAGATGCTTGTATTTCTATTACACGCAATACATTAAACGTCATATTCATAAATCACAACATGCCCAATTGTGAAGAACGACCATTAGTTAATTGTTGTAAGACTTTGAGTAAGAGGGAGTTACTTGTAAAATCCTTGGATTTCAGGAGTTAGTGCACCTACTGTAGGTCCTTGATGTTGGAACATTCAGTCATTGGGTAACCTTGAAAAATAACATGTTGTGGCAGCCTTTCAGGCCCAAAGCACATGTATCGGCACTTAGAAGGTGAGAACTCTATTTGCCATGTTGAGCTCCACGCTGCGTTCAAATCAGAATGAATTTTTTCCAGGCATCTCACGGCCGTAGAGTTAGAGAAGGAGTAAACACACTTAAGATCATCTGCATAAATATAAGATTGGGAGTATTTAACACTCAATGAGATGTCATTTATGCAAAGCAATAACGGCAGAGGACCTAGCACGGTACCTTGAAGGACACCACTCAAAATTGCGGTAGGAGTAGAGTATGAGGATCCCACTAAGACCTTTTGTTGTCGATTTGAAAGATAAGATCTGATGAAGTCAGTATGAGGACTACGAAATCCTATAGCCTCTAGTTTGGCTAGGAGCCTCCTTTCAGGAACTTTATCAAATGCTTTACTAAGATCAAAATAGATAACTACCACAGATCAATGGTCATTATTAAGAGAAGTCAGTAGGTATAGAAAAGACACGTGGCATGTTGTTAAAAGATCGGTTCGGTAAGAAGCCATGCTGTGAGGAGCTGAGAATGTTATTGTTTATGCAAAAATCTGTAATTTTTCTGGCAATAATTTGTTACAAGGGTTTAGCCAGAGAGGGTGTTTTAAGAACACCGCGATAATTGTGAATATCCAAGCGGGAACCAGATTTAAATACGAAAATTATAATAGAAGTTTTCCAGTAGTCCGGGAAAAAGCCATTCTCAAGAAATACAGAAAATAATTTACTCAGTAAAGGTTGGAAATCTCTCAATTGTTTAATGAGTGAGTTTTGAATTTTATCAATTCCAACCGAATGTGAATCTTTAAGACGACTTATGTCTTTTTCAATACAAACGGGTGAGAAATCAATGGTGCTGATATTTGAACACACAGCAGAGGGATTGCAGGAGTAGGGCTAGCTTCGATGGTAAAGATATTGGCAAAAAAGGAATTAAGCAATGCTGACTTCTCCAAATCTCGCTGCCACGTGAGGTGGCTACCACGGACACCACTGTCAATTTCAAAAAGAGCCTCGGTAGCTCCGTACTTTAAAAAAGGTCGACTCTAATCACATGAAGATCCATACATATTTGAAGGAGTAAATGTAAGCGATGACCTTGACAACCTTAGGAGTGTAAAGAAACCATCGCATTTTACAGTCTATATAAGGTTTTCGACACTTTAATATCTTAGAATCAAATCACAACGCACATTCGAGTGAGTGGTCGCGATGCAGTGTGATACGATTTGGGGAAAAAAACAGAGTCAGCAAGATTTGAACAAGGTTGGAATTAAGAAATTATATTGTGCGAGTCGCCATTTGTTGAATTAAAAGCCATGAGTTTTTTAATCAGTAATGGTGTCGGTAACGATCTGGCAGAGCAGTTTGTCTGTGGCCCATTTTAGTAGTTTGTAATTGAGGTTGTCTGCAAGACCCTGTGCAGTCCATGTCTGCCAATCAACACCAGGAGCGCTAAAGTCCCCAACGATGATGATGTCTTTTTTCTCACTTACCCTATACAATTCTGCCATGAGGATAGTGTCTTGGTCAGAAATCTGATTTGGCGGACGGTATGTCACCGAAAGCGTCAGTGGCCTGGCATACTTAGCAGATATGGTAATGTTAAGTATTTCCACATCTCATGCTGGGACCGGTACTTCATCCGTGGCTATCAGCTTGCAAGTGACAAAGACTATAAGCACTCCTCCCCTAGTTGTTCTGTCTTTCCTGAATAGCTGATATCCTCTAAGTGATAATTCAGAATCAGCGATAGATTTCGAAAACCAGGTTTCACCTCATCAACCACGTTCTTTAGTTCCTCCAGCTTCTAAAGCAAGCTTTGTACATTTGGGGTTAAGATATTTAGTGATAGCTTACTCCGTGAGGCTCAAACCTCGTCGTGACAGGTTTTGGCCAGACGAAGGGCACCTTGACTTGTATTATTTGGCCGTCTTTTATTTTCAGGCCCTTTGCCCGCTTTCGCTCCTCTCTCTCAATTCTGTCTTTAGTTCTCTCATTTTCATCCGCTATCTCAGCTCGTACTCTGGCTGAAAAAAAAAACAAATTTTTGTGCGAATTTCGCAAGGCCATTTTCCCCTTTAGCAGTTTCGATGCCGAGCATTCGTTATCGAAGATAACTTTGAAAGGCCTTGGGTTTGCTTGCAGGTCGCGGCCTGGGTATGCTTTATTTATGGTATAGGTTTCTCCATCCCTTAGGACAGCGCTGGCGTATTCGTGTATTCGATCATAGTCGTGTGCAACCCTTTCCTTTGTGCCGTCTAACGTGGACTCAAGAGCACCCTGTATGACAATGTTGTTTTTCCGATTTATGGGCGACTTCTGTATTGCCTCACCTGTGCAGTTATCCTTACCTTCACCAGAGATAGGCTTCTTTTGGAAGCTGAGATGGCACTGTTCAGAGCTAGCTTCGTGCTGCCCCCCCCTTCTGCATTAGTTGTTTCCTTCAGTGATTTTATGCAGCCAAAGCATACCTACTACCTTGTTTTTGCTGGTTCTCTGTGCCCGAACCGAGTTTGCTAGAAAGTAGAGTTGTACAAGCTTCTTCTCGGTTTTGAGCGTGTTGTTTGTTGAGTGTGTTGTTTCTCGCAGTATCAAGGGCACTTGAGGTGGAAGCTACCAATTTTGCGGCCCGGGTTGACGGTGCCTGTTAACTTTCCTCAGTAGATGCTCCGCTCCGGGATTCCGCAATTACTCTCCTCTGCTTGCCACTCTCAAATTCAGGTATCGTTATGTTGTCCTCTTTCAGGAGAAAGCGAAGAGATTTCTTCAATCCTCCCATCTCCATTTTTAGACTATGAAGCTGCTTCTCGTGGTTTTCAAATTTGTGAAGAAGCGTAAGACATGATGTGCAAGCCTCATCTTTATAGGATCCATCCCTTAAACTTTTAAGAAGGAGGAGATTTCAAAATATTTCTAGATCGGTTTTCTGTAGTTAGTAAGGGAATTTGAAAACATATTTGCGTATTGCATGGGATTTGGGACTCAAAGCTGCATGCACTTCAAGGTGATAACACACGTATAGCTAAGTTCGGAGCCATTGAAATTAAGGCCATCGTCAAAGTCTGGCTAAAAGATGGAAGAAAATAATAATAGATTCAGGGGACAAACACCATATTCAAGTCACTTAAAGTCACTTTTATTAAGGGAAGAAGGCTTTCGCGTTTGAGCTCCCTATTCACATCCAAAAATCGCAAAAAAGTTCAACCGTAACAATAGTACATAATGCATATGTAGGCTAAACATCAGCGATAAGCATGAGCCAGTTGCAGGGTGCTGCTACTGACACTATGTTCATTATAGCTGTCACAGTTTCTCAGCATATGAGAATCAAGTTTGTGTTTAAAAATGTCAACACTGTCTGAGAGCACCACCTCGTCAGGGAGTCCGTTCCACGCTCCGATGACCCTCTGGGAGAAGGCATTCCGTCAAACGTCCATATGGACCAGTTTCCTCTGCAGTTTAAAGGGATGACCCCGCAGATGATCCGTCCAAGCTAATTTGAAGAATTCGTCAAATTCTAAGGCACATTCACGGCCTCTAACAATTCGGTAGGTTTGTATGAGGTCACCGCCGAGTTGCCTATAATTGAGCGGGAATAGATCAAGTTCGGTCAATCTGTCTTCATAAGGCAGATGACCAAGATTCTTGACCATCTTCGTAGCCATCGCCTGTACTAGTTCCAGGCGCAGATAATCCTTCTTGAACCACAAACGCCAGGCCTGGATGGCAAACTCCAAGTGGGACCGAAAAAATGCTCCATACGTTTTTCTGAAGAGCTTCTTGTCGATGTTGACGAATCCCCACTTAATCGCAAACAGCACCTGTGTCGCGCGTTTAGCTGCATTTAGACACTGTGAAGATAGTTTGAGCGAGGAATTTACTAGATTACCGAGGTCCTCTTGTTCGTCCACATTTGAAATGGGGTGCCCCTCGAGGAGGTATTGGAAGAAATCGTTCTGCTCATTAGTCTTTCTAGTACGAAGTCTTAAGACCATACACTAACTAACGTTGAAGTTTAAGAGCCAACGAGCAGACCAGCTGCTAAGTCGATTGAGACTCGCTTGAAGTGCTTTCCTATCGGCGTCAGCCCTGATGGCTCCCCAGGGTTTGACGTCGTCGGCAAACATGATAGCACTGCAATCCAGGTCGTCGACACAGTCATTGATATAGATAAGGAAGAGCAGTGGCCCTAAGACAGAGCCTTAGGGGATGCCACTTAGAACAGATGTCTTCTTATGATTTTTGGACTACTAAAGCCTCCCTCCATAATGTTTAGTGGCCAAGAAATTATAGAGATGACATCCATAAAAGATTGAGGTCTTAGCTATTCTAATACTCTAGATTTATCCTCGCATGTTAAACAGATAGCACCAAAAGCCAATCGATTATGTGGCTTCATAAGTAAAAATTGCACATCGATTACACTTAAGACTTAACATTATAAATTGTATGTTTTAACTATTCTAGACTGCTGTTCAATATTTTTCGGTACCATGTCATCAGCTGACAGACAAAAACTAGGACAAATCCAGCAACGCTTTAGTAGATTTCTGTCTTAACGCGAATCCACCCGAGATTCATATACAATAAGGTACCATAGATATGGTCTTAAACCCCTCTAGCAAAGGCGACTCCAAAATGGTGTAAATTTTCTATTAAAAGCTGCACATAATCATACCATCCTTAGGAATAATATGCTAGCAAACCATAACGGTCCCCGTCCCACAATAAACAACGAACGCGCGATACAAAACCCTAAAGCTAGAACGGCCCAACGATCAAATTTCTACACTATAAGATATGCGATCATATGGAATGCCCTACCCAACGATATTAGAAAAAGTC
Source organism: Ligula intestinalis (assembly GCA_036362985.1). Classification (NCBI taxonomy): domain Eukaryota; kingdom Metazoa; phylum Platyhelminthes; class Cestoda; order Diphyllobothriidea; family Diphyllobothriidae; genus Ligula; species Ligula intestinalis. Next base: position 6,674,860 of record JAYGXS010000009.1, read on the forward strand.
TTAGCATAGCTGAATTTAGAAGAAAGAGCAAACAGTTCTTCTCAAATAACAACACGCATATATTCTTCAATAAACTAAGACACTTTTCTAGCCAATTTTTCGACACTGATTTTGGTCCAAATGGGATATAATACTCCAGGAGAGATTTCACACATTACGAGAGGAAATATGTGCTTTAGAGCGTCCTCCAAACGACAGCCACGTTGTGTCAGCATCACCGAATATTAGGCTAAATTGTACGCTGCCTACTTTTTCCAGTCCTTTAAAACAGAATAAAGCTAAATGTATGTACGAACATGTGTATACACCGATCATAAAAAGACCAAGGTGCAAGGATCTCAAGCTTTCTCGAAGATTAGCATTTGTTCAGGACCTCGAAGATCTACAAACGGCTGTCGTTCCTGAATATCCTGCATATTGTTCATGCATATTTGAAAGTGCTTCTAAGCAATTAGGCGTATTTTCTACTCAGTCTGCTTCAAATATTTGCAATACTCTACACACCGTCGGAAGATTTTCGTTATTTTGATTATCAGTCAACACACTACGTCACATTCACAAAGGCAAATTTAACATTTTGAATTTAATCGTTTCGTTTACAACTAAAATGGAAGTAGAAACTATTGCTCTTGATAATTCTACAAAGCTGTCAGCGGGGCCGGGAATCGAACCGCGGATACCTCGTGTGGAAGTCGAATGACTAACCGATGGAGCTATCGAAGCGAATAGCCGTAAGGATCAAATTCAGTCATCAAATACAAAATATCGGTCACAAAGCTTATTGAAAAGTCCTCCTGCCAAGTGAACTAAAAGTCTTAAATGTTAAAGGGATGAAACTCATAAAGATGAAGCCTGCATATCATATTTTACCCTTCTTAACAAATTTACGAAACTTGAGAAGGTGGTTAATAGTCTTAGAGTGGAGCTGGAAGAGCTGAAGAAATTTTCTCGATTTCTCTCTCACCAGGAAACACTTGCGATGCATGAACTTGAGGGAGGGGACCTAACGTACGCAGCAGCAGCATCTCTCGCCGAAGCGTCTACGCACAAAAATGATCAGGCAAGTAACATAAATGGTCAAGTTGTCCTCGACGAGGAGCACCGTGATCAAGATTCTACAGAAACATCTCTAACGGTCTGCGGGACTTATACTCTGCGCCCAATTTCAGCACATGAGGAACTTTCCGAATTAAAAACCCCGCTAATTATAGGCTCATTTTCCAGACCGAAAGTGCAAAATGTAACCAGCACATCAACCACTCCTAGTGTGTATGCTAAGGCTGCATACAAATCACAGAAGGAAACCACAAATGTAGAAGGGGGCAGCACGAAGCCAGACCAGATCAGTGCCGTCCCAGACTCCAAAAGAAGCCTATATCTGGTGATGGTAGCGGAAACACAAAGTCAAAAACTATTCCTAACAACATCTCGGGGTCTTCGGATAGCAGTAAGACTGGAAATATATCACGGATTTCCCTTGACCGACAAAACTACATAGTTGTTCAAGACGAGTCAAACGGAACTACAGGTAACGTATTACAGAAGTCGTCCATAAATCGGAAAAACAACATAATCATACAAGGTGCTCCTGAGTCCACGTTTGACAGTACAACGGAACGAGTTGCACACGACTATGATCAAATACACGAATACGTCAGCGCTATCCTAAAGAATGGGGAAACCTATACCGTAAATAAAGCCTTCCGGCCTAGGCCGCGACCTACAAACAAACCCAAGGCCTCTCGAAGTTTTATTCGATAACGAAGGCTTGGCATCAAAACTGCTAGAAGGAAAAACGGCCTTACGAAATTCGCACAAGCGAGTGTTTTTCAGCCAGAATACGAGCCGAGGGAGCGGATGAAAATGAGGCAACTAAGGATAGAATTGAGAGAGAGGACCGAAAGCGGGGCAAAGGGCCTGAAAATAAAAGATGGGCAAATAATACAAGTCAAGGAGCCCTTCCTCTGGCCAAAACCTGTCACGATGAGGGTTGGGCCTCATGGAGTCAACTATCACTAAAGATCCTAACCGCAAATGTAAAAAGCTTGTTTAACAAGCTGGACGAGCTAAAGAACTTGGTCAATGAGGTGAAACCAGACATCATGGCTTTAACTGAAACCTGGCTTACAAAAGATATCGCTGACTCTGAATTATCATTTAGAGGATATCAGCTTTTCAGAAAAGACAGAACAACTAGGGCTTATAGTATATGTCACTTGAAAGCTGACAGCTACGGCTGAAGTACCGGTCCCAGCACGAGATGTGGAAATACTAAATATTAATATATCTGTTAAGTACGCCAGGCCAATGACGCTTTCGGTGACATACCACCCGCCAAACCATTCTCATGAACAAGACACTATCCTCATAGCAGAATTGTATAGGGTTAATGAGAAAAAAGACATCCTCATCGTTGGGGACTTTAACGCTCCTGGTGTTGACTGGCAGACATGAACTGCACATGGTCTTCAAGACAACTTCAATCACAAATTACTACAATGGGCCACAGCCAAACTGCTCTGCCAAACCGTCGCGTTTGGAACGCGGGCTAGGGAAGGACAACAGTCGAACTGTCTTGACCTTATCTTTACCCGAGAGGAGGAAAATGTGATTGACCTTCAGGATCGACCCCCATTAGGATCAAGTGACCATATTATGCTGTATTGCGAGTATTCGCTGTTCTCAAAACCCTACTCCTCCGACACATGGGAAAGTAACATTTGGAAGGGTGACTTCCCACTTATGCGACGAGAAATATCAGAGGTATCATGGGAAACAGATCTCCAAGGTAGGGCAAATGAACAGTGGATGACCTTTAGCTCGACGTTGAAAAGGACTCTTTGTCTCAACTGCCCCTTCAGAAGAAAGACAAGTACGAATCACCCGAAGTGGATAAACTCAAACTTGCAGGCCGCTTTCAGAAAGAGAAACCGCTTCTGGAGAAGCTACAGATTAACCGGCTACGGTAAACAGTTAAGGGAGTATAAGCAACAACGTTACATTTGTAAAAGAGAAGCTACTAAACTGCGCAAGAAATACGAGTTGAACATGTGACACAAGTCGCTGGAACACCCCAAGATCTTGTACGGTTACATACGAAGCACGAAGAGATCTCAGGAACTGATTCCTGCCCTTAGATCAGCCGATGGAAAACTGGTGACCGAAGACCAGATGAAAGCCTCCCTCCTCTCCGATTTCATTGAATCCGTCTACACCCGAGAACCTACAACTTTTGCTGACGGTCCGTCCGCTCATCGACCGATAACTGCACCCTTACCCTTCTCCTTATTGCCCATAAAAGAGGACCTAGAGTTTTCACACAACACTGTCAGGGCCGAATTACTCCAACTTAAGCCTGCCAAATCACCTGGGCTGGACAAAATTCCTGCACTAGCACTGAGAGAATTAGCTAACGAATTATGCAAACCCCTGGCTGCCATCTTCCAGAAATCCTTTGATGAAGGTGAACTCCCAGAAAAATGGAAGTGGGCAAACTTCACTTCGATCTATAAGAGAGTTTCGCGACTTGATTGAACAAATTACCGTCCTGTCAGTCTAACTTGTATCGCGAGCAAAGTAATGGAGCGCATTATTAAGAAGCATTTTAATGTATTTCCTCGAAAGCAACAAAATACTATGTGATGGACAGCACGGCTTTCGCCCAGGACGCTCTTGCCTCACGAGTGCTCTTTACTCACAGGAGAAGTGGACAAAGGCCACTGATAAAGGCTATCCAATTGATGTTATATTCTTCGACTTCAAAAAGACCTTCGATAGTGTACCACACAGGCTTCTTCTGCAGAAGATTTGGGACGTGGGAATCCAAGGAAAAATGTATGAATGGATCAGTAGTTTCTTGTCCCTCAGAGAACAGAGGGTCGTTGTCGGAAACTCAACCTCAGAATGGACAATGGCCAAGAGTGGTGTACCTCAAGGCTCAGTTTTGGGTCCGCAACTATTCCTGATTTACGTAAACGACTGTCTCAATGAGCTTGATTGCGCAGCTGTCATGTTTGCGGATGACAGAAAAATATGGGCTGAAATTAGGTGCGCCGACGACGCAAAGAGACTACAGTCGAACATCGATAAACTGGTTATCTGGTCGTCCACGTGGCTTCTTAACTTTAATGTATCCAAGTGTCTTGTTCTACACATAAGCCCGGGGCGAAAAGTGCCACCGAAACACAGTTATTTTATCAATGGTACCGCATTTAACGAGGTTGAGACACACAAAGATCTAGGTATATGGACAACCGCGAACTTGATGCAAACAGAGCACTGTAAAACGTCCGTCCAGAAGGCAACTAGTACCCTGCACTGGATCAGACGAGCGTTCAAAATCTTTCCACCTGAACTCTTCGGAAAAATATTGGGCAACTTTGTGAGACCAAATCTTGAATACGGAATGCCAGTTTGGACACCGTGGTTGAAGAAAGATGTGGAGCTACTTGAACAAGTGCAACGCAGGGCGACAAAGATGGTCGACGGTCTCAGGGACTTACCATATCAGGAGAGATTGATAAAACTTGACCTTTTTCCTTTGTCTTACAGGAACGTTCAGTGCAGCCTGCTCTGGACATTCTAAATAATCCGAGGCCACATTTTCTCCCTAAAATTTGAGGATTTCTTCCAATTAGCCACCACTACTCACCTGCGTGGCCATCCTTACAAGGTCACATACGAACGCACCCGATTAGACCTCCGAAAATATTTCTTCAGTCAACGCGTGGTCCGGCCTTGGAACTTGCTACCAAGCGAGACGGTTTCCGCTGACACAATTGCGGAATTTAAAAGAAGACTTGATGTGTTTTTATTTGACAAAAGACGACTTTTACAACACGATTTCCTACTGCCAGCACTGTGAACAATTTTTCTGGTATGAGACCGTTTTCATTCTTTTCCGTGAAAATTCACTCGAAATTCTGTTATGATATCATATGTGCTCCCCCCGACTGCACATTAACTGTAAGAATAACCTGTTTGCGTTACATTAATAGGGTCCTCAAGGGCATTTCTTGCCTGTTACCCTTAAAATATACATAAAATATACATATACATGCAGGGCACACCTGCCCTGGTGTTTAATGCCTTTCAGCTGTCATGCGAGGATGTGAGTTACACAACCGTTTGCCACATGACTTTGTATATATTGTTTATTATGTTTCAGTAGCATAGTTATTTTAGGCATTACCGGCAGAAGCATTGGGACTTGCATGATACGTATTTCGACCTTATTAGGTCTCATCAGATGCAGATACCCAACTCCAGTGTAGCCGCGGACATTGCAGCCACACCCGAGATTTGAACCCGCGTCACTCTGGTCAGGGGCGAACACCCTAACCTCTGAGCTATCGGGCTCGATGTTTTGCCGGTTGTTGATCGGGATATAGATAAGAACGTATGTGTACACCGATCATATGCAGGGCATACCTGCCCTGGTATTTAATGACTTTCATCTGTCATTGTAGGATGTGAGTCACATAAACATTTTCAACATGCTGAAAGGCATTAAATACCAGGTCAGGTGTGCCCTGCATATGATCGGTGTACACATATGTTCTAATCTACATCCCAATCAACAACCGGTAAAACATCGAGCCCGATAGCTCAAGGGTTAGGGCGTTCGACCCTGACCAGAGTGACGTGGGTTCAAATCTCCGGGGGTGGCTGCCATTTCCGCGGCTACACAGGAGTTGGGTATTTGCATCTGATGAGACCTAATAAGGTTGAAATACGTATCATGCAAGTCCCAATGTTTCTGCCGGTAGTGCCTGAAATAACTGTTACTGAAACATAGTAAACAACATATAAAAAGTCATGTGGGAAACGTTTGTGTGACTCACATCCTAGCATGACAGCTAAAAGGCATTAAATAGCAGGGCAAGTGTGCTCTGCATATTATCTGTGAACACATACGTTCTTATCTATATCCGGATCAACAACCAGCAAAACATCGAGCCCGATAGCTCATGGGTTAGGGCGTTTGACCCTGACCAGAGTGACGTGGGTTCAAATCTCGGGTGTGGCTGCAATTTCCGCGGCTACAGTGGAGTTAGGTATGTGCATCTGATGAGACTTAATAAGGTCGAAATACATATCATGCAAGTCCCAATGTTTCTGCTGGTAATGCCTAAACGTATATATTCTAATGTTCTTCTAATAACATCTCAAAATTTACATAAATTTCTATACAGCAAAAATTTGTCTATAAATATACCAAAATCTATACTGCGTTCTCTTATGACGTATCCGTATTACAAATGTTAAGCCTGTTAAGCAAGATTAATGTCTCATCTAGATTGAATAGACGACAAACTAAGGGCCAAGCGTCTACTGCCGTCGCATGTGAATTAGATTTGTGCTTCGCAATCATCTTCCAGCTGCCTCGACCCAGCTCAAACATCTACAACGTTCCATCTTTTTATCAAAATCGTTCCGCTGGACAAAGATTGTTATCTGCTTATCATCAAATTCCATAAATGCGTACGATGCGATGGAATCCACTGATTATGGTCGCCTTTCAAACTGACTGCGGCTAAATCCACCTAAGTTAAATGAAAGGACAGCTTTTCCAGACTGAAAGTATTCTTACTATGAAACAGTAACAGGTATAATGTATGGCCATTTTATCTCATGCGTATTGTATCTTAGAGGAACAGTTTTTTTCACTTAAAACAAACTAATTATTTCGCACTTTATTGACCAAGCCAGAGATCAAAACAAAGCCTATAGTAAGGGTAGCGTCAACTCTCCGAAAAATAAGTTCTGCCGAACGTAACAGTGAGAAATTGACCTCAATTTTTTACAGTAGATTACCAAGTAGGTTGCTTCTAGTGGTCAGGGTGCAGCTTCTGCTGAAGTGAAGGACGCAGACACACGCACTCACAAGCTAGTTGATTTAAGTCAAGTTTATTCAGGGTGCTGGAAATACACCCATTCCCGCGATTATTCTGTTAGGAGATGCCTAACAGACTGATAAATAGCCTGCGTACGCAACCGTGGTCACAGCAGGCTATCGATCGGCCTACAGGCAGAAAAGTCAACTAGCAGTCACATAAATCGATAATTCAAAATGTAAGCTGAATGTCTGCCGCCGAGTCCCAGCCAATCGTGCCGGTAGCCAAAAGCTGATTGTCTCGATGGACCTTGCATACACTCGCTAGTTTCCCTAAATTTTTGTTCCTTTAAAACTCAATGACTAGCGCTGACTCACTGTAACGTGCTTGTCTGGGTGAATTGTCTCTCTGGCCTACTGCTCTTCTCTCAGTCTCTCTTACGGGCTCTTTGGTTCGGCGTTCGACTTAATTAGCAGTACCACTAGCGGGTCATAACAAAGTGGAATGTAGATTTAACCGTGACTACATGCATACTGAATGTTTTGTTGAACATATCAAGTTGACGGGTGGTTGATAATGATTTTTAGCCCTTCACTATACATTTAGGCCCCGATCGACGCTTCCTAGAGTTTTACATTTTTTTAATTTGGCTATAAATAAATACCTAAATTTATATTCTGAAAGCTTAGGTAAGTGGTCAAAGCTTGAAATGTTAACCAATTTAATGCTTGGATGACAAATCTAGAAAGATACTTTTTATATCTGCTCGCGGTTCGCACACTTTTCTAGATAATATGACGTCCCAGTCTACAGGGAAGTGCCCACTTACGGATTATGAGCAAATACATTCTATAAGCGTGTGTGAAAGCATTCACTTTTTATTTTTGCATGAAATACATTTTTTTACCCACTCAACGATCAAAAAAGGTATTTAACCCTTCCGCATCAACGCTTGTTTTATTACACTATATGTTTAATTGAGCCGGGTCATTTGGGCTCCCCAAAGAATTCATGGTTGCCTGGTAATGAATGACTTTGGAGGTCTTTTGGTACGTAGACAGGACTTATTGTTCACATTTTTAGTGCACAAACTTCTATTACTTCTGATTTTATAACCGGAAGCCTCGTTTATGCATTACATTTTATGATTAATTTTTTTTATTTTTCCGTTTAGATGCAAACATGTATGCTGCACATATGAGACGCATTTCCAGTGCTCCAGATTTTGGCCATTTGGCTAATTTACCGGACGAAAAAACATTTTTATGTCAACTTAATAGTTTTTGTCGTCGACAAGGGTAATTGTTATTACTTATCCATATGTCCCAATTAGTCGTACGCCTATTATCCCCCCGCTGGTCAATGGATCTTCTATAAACCTCTATCAGTTGTATAAATCCGTAATAAAAAGTGGTGGATATACAAAAGTTACCGAAAACAAACAATGGGGTTCCGTCGCAAAATCTCTTAAAGTGCCGTCACCCTGTGTGAATGTTGCACTCGCTCTGCGTCGGATATACTTCCAATACCTCATTGCGTTCGAAGGGGAGTTCAATCCGGACTTACGTTTGGAGACTTCGGTAATCCAGTCGGATGAAGGTTTTGAGAACTCTGGAGATCGGAACATGCCCGCAGCGATCGATAAAATGCTTGGAATTATTGCCCCGCGTCCCGTCTCTACAGGCCTTGGTATGCATCGATCAGCGTCCCACCTTGGTGTCGCTTCACTCCATGCTCCTGCGATGCGCCCTCGTCATTCCTTGGTATGTTTCTTGCACGTATCTGAGATTATTGCTCCGTGTTGTCATTTTACTTACGACTTGGTCTACACTAGCCTTTTTATGTTTGAAAATTGCTTATGTCACGCAAGTTAAAAAGAAGCTGTTAACTGCACGGACAAACCGGTTTTAGTTTTCCATTTTTCAATGTTGCATTCCGTAAACAGACAGACTAGGCCCGAATGGTGAAATTAAGGGAACTGGTTGGCCAGTGAAATTCCAGTCTGTAACTCGGGCTGTGGTCGTAAGTTTTGCAGAGTTATTAGCTCTCCTGGACGTTAGTTCGCAATCTCGACGGAGGCGCCCTTCAATCGTATTTGATAGTGTCCTTTCATGTCCCAATTCAAGTAGTACTTTCAGGTGTTCCACCTTTTTAAGCTCTTTATTATTTCTGTCCACTTGTATTTTAAACTAGGATTAACTCTGGATTTAGGTATCCCTCGAGCTGCCTTCCCTCAGAGGTCGATTGTGGGAACAGTTGTGGTAGTTCTTCGATTTATATCTTGATCAATAACCCATTCTTCCTTGATATATCAGTCACAGTTAGAGTTTCTTGAAATAACTATCTAAACATATCAAATATAAAACCTATATTTGTCATTCCTCACTTACCGTTCTCGACCGTGTTAATTGGCTAATTTGTGATACTTGAGTGGGCATGAAAAATACTTCGCTTTTATTAACTATATCATTGGATTATTTGGTTTTGGTTGAATCATCGGTTTGCGTTCCAAGACCTTGTTTTCCCCCCATCTCCGTATTTAGTGGTTGATATGATATGTGATGATAGGTAACAACCAGTCGTTGGATTTATCCGTTGGGCACTCGATTAACCAAATTAACACTGAACCACAGGGCCTGAAACGGCCATCCACCCAATTGCCTCTTGCTGTGACAAAAGGTGGTTTATAATAAAGGTTCAGACCATTTATGAGACTCGTTAGTGCTCCACCCTAAAACAGACATCTAAAAACATGCTGTCCGATACAAAGTGTGATGCTTCCAGTCATTACTTTCCTTGACTTTGTTTTCCGATACGTTTTTTTCGTTTGTTACCTATTGGCTAGTTAACTTTACAATCTAAAACAGTTTTGAACGAAATTCTGCCAATTATTTTAATAATTTTCAGAATTTGATCATGATCATGCCTGAGTTGCTTTTAAACTTGGCGCTGTCGAAGACTGGTGGGATTTATAATCAATGCAAAAGTTAGTGTTCCAGGTGTTTGCATGAGTAAAAAAAGGCCGGTCCAGCATCAGAACAGTTTATTGTTCTGAGCTTTTAAACTCGTACCGCAGTTCATCGTCATAGATAACAGCAGCATCAAAAAGGGGGCAATTAAAGGGATTAAAAACCAAGCGTCAGTAGGGCACGACTGGAATTAACTGCACAGAGCTCTGTACGCAGAAGCCAAATATGAGCGTCGATTAATTGAATTCCCACCCGTGGACCAGGTTTCAGTCAATTTTAAACTCGTCTTGTTATCAGCGTGGGTGTAATGGATATCCGAAGGCGTTTATAGGCCGATTTCTATGCTGTCGGCCTCGGAAGGCCCAAGCAGTAGTAATACCGAAGATAAGGCGCGCTCTGCCATACATCAGGCACGTATCACAAACGACTCAACGTATCGCTGCGGGACTAGGTGTTAGAATTGCACACCAACGTAAATCTCTCATGCGCAGTTTGGTGATGAAAATAGAAGACCGGCTAGATCCCAAAGAATAATCTGGATAGTGTATTGGATCCCATGGCTAAGCTGTCCTTGTAATTGCAAAAGTAAAACTAAACGCATGGTCGGATAGCGCATGCATGAACATAAACTGGCTGTGCGATGTGGTGATGAATTATCGCAAGTTGCGTCTCAGAGCTACGAAACAAATCGTTATTTCAACTTCGCAGCCGTCAAGGTACTCGCCCACACCGAAAGCAAGACGAGCCAAAAATTGATTGAAACTTTGTCCACACATGGGTACTCAATCAATCGATGTACTGATTTGGCACCGGCGTACAGAGCCCTGCGCAGTCATCTCCAGTCGTACTTCACTGATAGTGGATTGGTTTATACTCATTTTAATTGCCTCCTTCTTGATACTGCTGTTATCTCTGACGATGAACTCCTGTAAAAGTTTGAAAGCTCGGAGCAATAAACGAACGGTTCGGGTGCTCCAGCAGCCTTCTCCTTTACTCCTACAGATGGGATTATTTGTCTTAGCTATATCCTAATTCCAAAAACGCTTCGCACCGAAACCTGATATTGCTACCTCTGTATGGATATCTACGGTACACAATATATTACAATGTTTTAATAAAGGCTAAAAGCCGCTTAGAAGGTAGGTGCTGGCAACAGAGCAGGTTTTATTACTGATGTCAGTTTAGGGTTTTTCGTCTTTGCGCTTTTATATTTTGGTTGCCAAATGGCGTTTTCAAGTATCATGCTTACATAGACTATGCTGATCTCATTGTCCATGGTACTCTTCTAGTATGATTGTTAGAGGTATCAGTATTTGATAGATGCGAAGATATCCTTTGCCCCTTTGAGGTTGACCTCAATTTAAGCTGTCGCTAAATGCGTCATTGCATACCACTTGTCATTGCCCATTCTTTTTTCCCTCAAAAATAATCGTATCGTCGTACAGCAGTGGTGCAGTTCCTCTTGCAGTCTTTAGATGCGTATCTGCAGCATTTTGCTAACCACTGTTTAAAACTTTCCGTACATTTGTATCCCCCGCTCTGCCTGTGCAGGACTTCCAAAACGGGCCCTACGAGTGTCCTGTGGGTGCCGGTTTGCATTCCAACGGTATGGGTATCCACCCCGAAAACATGTTCGACGTACGCCAATTCACCGTCTTGGAGACTGCTGAAAAGTGTCTTCTTTCGGCTCTCTCCAATGAAGTCGACTTGTCGCTTAACTCCATCCTCTTTCTTTCGGCGCTCATTCATCCTTCCAACGCCACTCCCCTCCGGCTGAGTCATTGTAATAACATTCTTCAACTGCTCCTCGCATCTGTTGGAATTTACGAAGAAGGTAGTCCCTTTTATTTGAATTTCTCATTGCTGTCTTCTACCTATCCCATTCATTGCCTATTATGGCTAACTGTTTTCAGCGTATTTATCGGATTTTTGACCTACGACGAATGCTTTAAAATGTTTATTCATTATTATTTGCTTCTTCTGACGAGTTGAGGGAATTCTTGAGGTTAAGCACCGTTTCTGTTAAGTTTTTCACTTTCATTTGCTGCTTTATTGTTCTCATATTTTAATTCAAACTATCACCTTAGATTACCAACAGTTCGAGCAACCCTGGCATATACCATGCTCTTAACGAGCGAAGCTTCATGCTACTTCCCCCAGACTCAACATACTGATCTGTCTTTGAAAAAAAAGGTGTATGCCGACCGGAACTTCAGTTTGCGTGTAAAACGTTTCGAATTACTTTTTTGTCCAACGAAATGCTTCCTTGTAAAAAAAGAGCTCAGTGATCCTTCTATTGGCTGCCCGGTGCCATATTTCTTGTTGGTATTTATTGGCAATGAGCTTGCTGTGATATTATGAAGGGCCCACACCTCCGTAGTCTTCTTTGCGTCATCAGTTTACCACCCCGTCAGCACAAATAACTCAACGCCTCCCGAGTAATTCCGGCACATTGATCGAAAGCAGATTCGGGATACGCCCCATCTGTTGGTGCATGCATGATGATGTATTCGATGCATCCAAATTGCGGTTGTCTTTGCTCGGTATTTTGTAGGGGATGTATTTATCACCGCCTAACAAATTTCATCGACTATATATTATACCACAAACACACGACAAGTATGTGCTGTGCAGCAACTTTTTTCGTCCGCGCCAGCCCAGGCTGAAATAAAAAGTAGAGTTAATCCATTCCTTGACCAGCTGGTAATAGTAACGGAAATCCTCTGTGTGTAGCGTAAGAGGAAGTCAGCTTTGGCCTTCTCGATAATCTCTCGATCTTCCCTGCAACTAGCTGGGAACGTTAGCATTACTTAGGTAACTCTAACCTCTACGATCTCGCAGGTTGTCTATCTGTGGGTGAATCGCGCGCTAGTTCTTTGTGCTGTGTTTTGCACCCAATTATTGATCAGGATGATACTAACAGTTGTCTCCTTCAGGTCCCGCATCCCTCAATTTGCTGGCTCGAACCTGGACAGCAAGTTCCTCCTTGGACTTCAAGCAGGTACGACGACTGCCTAGCCTTCTCATATGCCGGCCCACTTATTTCCTGCCTCTAACTCCCATCATTATGTTCCTTCTTTATCACAGTTCTGGAACAACATGTCTGGTGAGGTCTATCGGGAATTCCTGCATGAGGACTCCTGCCTCCTGAAAGGTACTTTCTCCTCTCTTAACGCTTATCGTTCCGCTCTCCCGCTCGCACAATCTACTTCTGGCAGCAGGCCGCGCCTACCACACTCTCCCCTCATGCTTTTTAACCGTTTTTTTTGCATCGCGACGTCACCGACGAGCGAGTGCGCTGAGTCTTTTCAAGCACACACTGGATGAGGAGGGCAGGGCAGGGCACGGCAGGATAGATGCTATAACTGGAGTCATCAATTGCAGGTGTGCACAGGTGATACCGCGTAATTCCACAGTTCTCGCATTGGCAACCAGGCGACACCAATAAGCGAGCTATTTATTCATCCATCCATCCATTTTTGGTTGCCTCCGTGCTTTCGGTGCACTGTTAGTATGCCATTTTTTAAAGATTTACTTATCAGAGAACGGCGCAGATCTGTGTGCTAATCTGAGCTCTTTCTACTTCAGTGTAGTCTGTTTTGCGTTTTTCGTCGTTACCTAAAGTAGACATTTTGCCTACTACATTCTTATTCGTACAACTACTGCCGGTACGATGGTTTATTTCAGGCGTCCTTATCTGCTCGCAGCCTATGCATCCTATTCAACATTTGCAAGGATGTTTAACAGTCTGCTCTTCAATTTCCTTAGCGTGTAACTCCGAACACATGACCCTAAGTTATGTGCCAGTGATGCCTATTTGCAGCTTTACTATGGGAATATTGCTTTTTCTCTACATTGACGGCATCTCGGACGTATCTCAGTTCTCCGAATAATGACAGCTGAGGTAATTTGGGCATCTTTTTTTGCGCCCGTCACACGGGCGTTATGTTACTGCGCTTGGTCGAACACGGCTGCCCATCTAGAGCTGTTGCAGAGCCACACCCAAAAATGGGGCTCACCACAGTCTGTCAAGATATAAAGATGGTTTGGGGGTCGCTCGGGAAATTTGTAGGTCAAGCTCTCCAGATCCACTGCCCATCTAGGATTCAGCCCGCGTCATAGAAGTTGACTTTGTCATCATATATCATTGTCAAGTTTAGCCAGTTTCGCAGATTCTGAACTCATGACTCCACTCATTGTACTCAGTTTTAAGTGGTATGTGCGCCGGTGTGACCTTTTCGTTGTTAGCTGAGGAGTTTGAATGATTGCCCGCGGTCGTTGGGTGGTAGGTACTACGCGCTGTACAGGTGATAGTTCTTCGTCGTGGGCGTAACCGTTTGCCATGAATAATATCGTCAGGGCTGCTGCTGCACTGTGCGGCCAGTATTCTAGGCGCAGCTATATATATCCTCCTGCTCCTCCTCCTCTTCTTCTTCTTTTTCCACCACCACCGCCATGAATGCGGCCGAAGAACGTATACGGCCCCCCATCAACTGGGATGAAAAAAGGAAAATGACTCGGCTATATAGAACGACCCTAGTGAGATTTAGGACCGGACATTGTCCAAACCTGAATCACATCAGGAAGCGGTACAATCTGACTGACGATTCCACGTGTGCAGCTTGTGGAGAGGAAGAGACCAACGAACGCCTGATGGAATGCGCAGCTGAGATAGTCGCCAGAGTTCTGGAGTTTTGTGTCGACTACAGAATGAGAGCGCCGATCGACCTAACCGTCCGAAGACCCTCTGCCACAGTCTGGTATCTGAAGAAGATCCGGAAGTCGTGGTTCTAAAGCCACTTACCTTGCACTTGAGGAATGAGTAAGCATGCGGTTGTTGCTGCGGAAAATCGACTATCAGTTAACACCTTACTTGTACTCAAGCCACTGCACCAACTTGTTTGGAGCAAAGCTTGGACGAAATGTCGCGTGCAAAACCGGGAGTTATTGGTTGCTCAAAAACCAGTCTGGGCGCTCGACCGACACAGCTTTATCAAGTGACCTTCAACGACTACATCACTAGTGGGCATCTGTCTGCGTCTGTTAGTCTGCGTCATCCGTACAGCAACAAAAAGCAACTCAGCATAACCAGCATGCTCTTCCGATCACTTCCGTGGAGGACAAGGAAGCTTGAAAGCGCATATTCCTATCAGTTATGCATATTGTAAATAAAAGGGGCGTGTCTAACCACTCAGATATTATTACAGTATAGAAAATACCATGCTACTATGCTAAGCTAATTCTGGAACATGTCATGTCCTTAGTTAGACTGGAGACGTTCTGTAATTTCCAAACTATAGCTGGATACGGTAGCAATTATATAGTCAGCCTGAAGACGGTAAAAGGCAGTATTTTGCAAAATAAAGGCATGGTAACCACTTAGCAAATCATGCAGAAAGACAATACCTGGGGCTTTGCGTTGTCTATCGAAAGCTACACACTGTGACTATATGTTTTCTAACAAGACGCAGGTACAGGCTTATAGTTGAGGTGCTTGATCTGCCAACCCGCACATAGGACGCATGGGCCGCAGACAAACAGGGGTATCTTACAGAATCACTATTGCTATTTTAAATTCTTTTATTATAGTCTAGTTTTCCTAACCACAGCAGTAAATTTGCTGTATTAACTACACATAATTATAATCTAGCTGGTTGTAACTTCATTATGCAGTTTATACACAAATGTACCTCTTAGCATACGCAGTCAAGTCTCCCAGCTAGATTTCCTAAACTTTGATAATGCAGTCTAGTTCTCAAAGTCCAGTCTAACCTTTTAGCCTATTGCGATCTCAGCAACACTAGTACCGATAAGCTCATACCTTCACCTGTTATACTAGATTGATAAAATGGGATGCATGTCTTAGTACTGAGCTTTAAATACTGTTATAGAAATTACCACTATCACTATTACTACCAGCATCACTTATATTTCCCTATTCGTGCTGCACAGAGTCAACTATCGATATAATTTTAAAGATATACTACTACAATATGATTACTATGATTACTAGAATTAGCACTATTAGCAGTGGCATCTTACCTCTAGCAGCAGCATTCTGGTCCAAACTTCGTAAAATGTGTCAGCAGCAGTTAAATTGCATTATTAGTTACATCAAATTCAAATCTAGCTAACCTTAAAGTCTAACTGGCTATAACCTCATTATTCAGTTTAGACACAATTGTATCTCTTAAATTAGGCACTTGAGTCTCTTAGTTTAGATTCGCTTAGCTGTGGTAGTGTAGTCCAGTCCTCAATCCCTAGTCTATGCATCTAGCCTATTGCAGTCACAGCAACACTGCTGTCCTCTACTACCGTGCTTGTAGCGCACTTATTTAGACAGAAAATGGTCTGACCTCCGACAAATGGCAGCGTCATTGCTAGCACCAGTACTGCTACACTTGTTGAGATTGTGGGTATCTGAGCCCAGTGGCGACTTTAATAAGCGTCATTGTCAAAAATAATACAGAACAAAATAGTACCAGAAGTGCTATCAATCAGCTACACCCCTAGTTAATAGTATTAGAAATATCAGTACCAGTACCAGCCTTCGTCTCCAGGACTCTGGTTTGACAGTTACTGAAGTTGAGTATTTACTCGGAATACCTTAAACCCCCATTCGCACAATGTGCTGGGATCAATGAGATACGAGCAGAGGTTCTGAAAAGTCCAAGCTATAGATGGATACTGTGCTAGGTATGTAGTTGGGCTATAGATGGCAAACTGCATGGCATAAGTGCATGGTAGGACTGGTACATTACTTTACAAACACCCTATTATTATCCAAATGCGAATCACTTTTTCCTCCTCACACAGATTGCGAGTGCATATTGGGTGCGACTCTTTAAAATGCACACACAATAAATACTTATAGTATACTATCTACTGGTTTTATCATGCATGATTAATCGAAACTAGCACTCGTAGTATAGGCACGTACCTATAGCAGCAGTATCTTATTATCTAAGATGACACAGCCTGATGGATAGAATTGAAAGGGCGGAAACCACGAGAAACGCTCTTCTGCTCAGGGCCCAAAGCATGTACTTACTCGAAATAGTTTAAACCCAGATTCACACTCCTTGTTGAGACAAGGGGCATGCGCCCCCCAGTGTTAACTTAAATCCAGCGTGACAAATTTTAGCGTCAGAGATAGTACTGATTGTGAGACTCAACAACATTGTAGCCAGTTGTAATTAGACACAGTAGTAGCCGTATCAGTCTCGGCCTCCTTGGGCCTGTCTTCACACCTACTATGGGTGAGTGAGGATAGATAGTACAGTAATACCAGCGCAAAAGTCTACTGTCACTGTAAGACTAAATTAGGCGGTGTATTGGCTTGTATTTGATACAGCAGCCCATGCCCGACCCGTCTAGTCTCTTCGAGACTCATGGGAGAAGGTGAAGAGTGCGGAACCGCTAAGTACGTCCTCTATCACTTTAAACTCACCCCTGAGGCCGTCACCTCATGTACCAACCTTTTGGTTCAGTTGGTGGACTTCATCGAAACCGATGGTCGAACACACACACCTTGCAATTGATCCTGCAACAACAACATCAACCACCACCACCACAATGCAGAGTTCTTTCCTCTACCCTTGGTTATTGGTATAACTTTGGTTACTGTGCCTCTGGATAATTTAGCCCCGAAAGTTCACTGACAGGCGCACTGAACCGTTTTGTGTGTTTGCTCTGCACAGGCTTTTGTCTACTTGCCGCGTCTACAGTCAGCAGTGCGCGCACACACCTCGCTGAATGGTGAAGTTGGCTTTACTTCTGCCTTTCTTCCAGCTCATATTTCCTTTAGCCTGCCCTCTGTCAGTTCACTCGCCCTGCGAGCGATCTACTTATTCGGCATTAGGACCGTGCGATGGTATGGTGCAAGGCCTGCTGTCTATCCCTAATTTTACGCCCGACATCCTCAGCAAGCGTGGGGTGCAAACTCGTGGAGTCGCTCTGGCTCTTAGCTCGCGCTAGAGGATACTAGAGAATGACCAAATCTACCTCTCGCCTTTAGGGACACTTGTGGTTTATGGGAGGTATTTTTTGAAGTTCCTGATCGTCCCAGTCCTCGCACGTTTTGGCTTCTCGCCGTTACTTTCCCATCTATAAAGTGCCTTTAACAACCTCTACCACTTACGTCATTCTCGTCAGTCATAACAGCCCCACCCAGTACTCTGTCAATAGTTAACCATTTGGACGGATGAACGACCTAAAACAAAGGGCATACTACTTCTTCTCAATCACTTATGGCCCCAGCGTGGTCTGAAAGCGATGGAACTTTCTGTCATCAAAAAATACTCAGCAGTAGATATTTTTGAGCTGTTGTTAAGCTTGAAGGCGCATTTAGCCATTCCAGCTGATAAGCTGGTCGTTAGGTGTGGAGATCTTTCCATTCTTTCTTTGTACGATAACCACCTAGGTTGGTGTCAACCGCAGACACGCTAAGTGCTTCCTCTCGAAACATAGGGCGGGGGGGCATTGCAAGGTGTGTGCTAAGTTCTTTTGCGTGCATTTTATTCTCGTATGTCAGGCTTCGGCGCACTGGCAATCATTTCAGGGCAGCCAGGTGGCCAGTTAGTAAACTATGGAAATTCCAGTTGCGCAGTCTTTCTTGTTACTCATATTATTTAATCCTTTTTTGGAGTGCCGTTCTATAAGCTGGCCAGATGAGTAGAATTGGGCATGAATTAACGTCAGCAGTCTGAGATTATACGCGTCCCGGTTGTGATACGAACAAGCCAAAAGCCTGGCTTGCAGACTTTTAAGAGACTGCCTCTTGAGACGCAGTTTCATGATGGGGGCATAACTCTTATTCTTGCAGTCTTGCATGTTCTGCGCTGTAGGCCCTCGTGGCCCGGCGGTGTGCTATTCAAACTGCAGTAGCAGACCAAAAAGTATGCCTTTCCTTTATCAGAATCACATTTTGAGCTTGTTCGAAGCTCCTCAGATGTGGTACACACACCTTGTACCCTCGTGAGATAGAACTACAAAAGGCAGGTGTATCAGAGGGCGAGGAACCGTGCCCTAGCGCGCATAGACTGCAACCTGTCCTCTCCATCTCTCCCCGGTCATCGAGACTTTGTTGTGTGTCTGAATGGGATTGGGAAGGCTGATTGTGGCCCATGCATTTTAAATCTGCCTCACAACGCACAATTTGTCATCTGCATCTCAACCACGCCAATGGTGTTAGTCGGTCAGAGCAGTCCAATTAGCAAAAAAAGCCTGTTTATGTATTTGATTCGATAATTGGACGCGATCCATGTCTGCGTTTAGAGCAGGCTTAGTGCTAAGCTGCTGCCTCCTCCACGTCAGAGCACTTGCGTCTCAGACGATATTACTGGCGCTGGTCCTAGCGATGGTGCTTTCGCTTACACTTATTGAAAAGTACGCCTGCTTTAAGCCCGCATTCCTGGCAATTCATCCTGCGTCGCCTAAAAGTCTAAGCTTTGAGCTGCATCCACTCATACTCATGTTTCCATTCAGGGTATCTTTTAGCCCTACTACAACGGCAAAGACTCATTTTCATGCCAAATGCAATAATCGCAGATCGTACGAGTTTTGCCTCTCCAATGAACAAATGTCAAGTCTTAATGATGATAGCTAATTGCCGTGAAATACTGACTGCGTTTACTTACCTTTGAGGCATGAACGCAAATCGTGGGGTTAGCCTGTTTCGCCTTTTACAGACTCGCAGCAACGGGGTGAGCTTCCGGTAAGGTATGTGAGCCTAGCAGTGATGTGACTGCCTTCCCCTTGCAAAAATTTCCCATGCAATACATACACAAACACGTCCTGTGAGCGCACTACATATCCAACTGCTGCTGCTCTTTCTGCCGTCTGCTTCTCAACCAAGTTGTCCGCGCCGAAACATTTGTCCCCGCACAAGGTGCAGAAAGTAGGAGGAGAATTTTGAGGAACAGCAGTGAGAGGGTAGGACTGCTGTTGTGTCCTCCTCCGCCGCCTGACTGCTAGGGCCTCACGATGTTAGTGAGGCGGATGGCCGGGAGGCGTTCCTCCTGCTCCTCGTCTTGGACTTCTCGCGCTCGTTGTTCTTTCATCAGTAGTAGTGATGCGCGCGCGCGCGCACTACGCGCCTACACACACAGGCAGCCGGACCCGTTGGTGTGTGTTCGTGTCGCGCTGCGCTGGTGTGCACACCCATAGCTCTCTCTCTCGCTCGCCAGCGCGCTTCGCGCTGTGATGATGACGCACCCACCCGACCGGCTCGTCTAATTGGCCCCAGTGCTCGCGCCCACTTGCGTTCGATGGTTTTGGCGGCGCAGCCACCCCACTGCTGGCGCAGCGGCGGAGAACGACGTAACCCTCCTTGCGCGCCGGCGGTGGCGACGACGGTAATGCATCGCCCTAGGCGCTCATGCGTGCGTGCGTGCGTGCGTGTGTGTGTGAATGTCCGACGGACGTGTGCGCATGACGGTCAACGGACGGACGGACGGACGCTTTTCTACTTGTTCATCCGTCTTGCCTATTTATTTTTCTCCCTTTTCCTTCTCGGCGGTCTGAGCAACCACCATGCATAAATGTGCAGGCAGCCTAAAAGGAGGCGCATATAGTTTCGTCAGAAATCAGCGGTTGAGTGCAACGCGATGAATTGTAGCACGTTATCAGGTAGTGGCGGTAATGTGTATGCTTGTGGTATGACACTATGACTGTGGGACATGTCGCCAAATGCTGCTTTCACCGCCTTGCTTATGCTAAGCTCTGCGCACTCTGTGGCTATGACACAGGGCCGATAACCAGAGCCGGCGTTTGCTGTCCAGAACCTCTTATCTTGGCTACTCAAATGGAGCCATGGGGACAGCAAATGCCTGCTACAGTTACTAGAACTTTGGATGTCAGGGGAAGTGGCAAAATTGTAGCCCGATGCTTCACATGGATCCCTAGGCTGCCCTGCCCTGCATAGGAAATAGGAGAATGGTGTTTTCATTTATGTGTGGTCATGCCTGTCGTGTCGCTCTACGTATTTGACTGCAGATTGGTCATTATCCACTATACATGTGTGTTTGTGCGTGTTCTGTAGTCTTGCTTTGTCCCGATAGTCATTCCCGTTCTAGACTGAGGTAGTTGTCGAATCAGAGCCTGTCACAATCGCTGCTGTATCAGTTGGTTCACATGGACATCGGGGCACTAGCTTTTTTAAAGTACTATTTGGATATTTGAACCTGATCCAGCGGCTATCCAGATTAGCTCATGGCGTGCGTAATTGGGACAGTGTTAAGTCTGATTGATTTCTTGAATATTGTCGTGCATGTAAATGTGAGGCACCTCGCTCCGAAACTCACAAACACGGAATCATATTTATCACTTCAATGTTGCATTTTCTGCATGCATCCTCCGTGGCTATCCTGAGGGTTTCAGATTGATAGCCTTCTAGGCAGTTCCCGGTTACGTTTTCTTGCTATGCTGTTTCACTGTTATTTACGTCCACATCCGACAGATGTCCCGATAGCGGCCTCTCTGTCAGCACCTTTTAGCCTGCAGTCCCTGACCAGACTGACAACTCACCCCTGTGGACCTTTGGCTCAAGCCGGTTGAAGTCTCAGCCCTTTCTCCGTCTTCCAACTACAACCAGTTTGGAATCTGGCGGGGCTTTTGATCCGACAGACACTGCTTCTTCAAGATTAGGTCCTTCGCTGCCGCGGTGGTTATTAAAAAGCTTTTTGCCAATGTTCTATGCGGTGAATGCTGAGTCTTTGACGCTTTTCAACCGTAAATCCTTCAGCAGATTGCGACATCTCTGCTGCAATTTGAGTAGGATAATGAGGGGGGCGTACCGACAGTGCACTTAAGGTTACTGCGGTTTCATGGCTCTATAAGGTTTCTTGTCTCTTATGTGAACACTTAGGCATTATGTCTACTATGCTCCTTTAAGGGGAAGCTTACTGTGTGAATTTATATTTTCATTCGGTTTTGGCGTCCCTCTCCCTCGAGTCGAGTGTCGTTTACTCCACTCCACGATCTCTACATGCGTTCATGTTACTTCCTGTCTCTCTCTTTCTCTCTCTCTCTCTCTCTCTTTTGCAGAACACTCGTTGTCAGTCATACACGAGGCTGCGATTGAGCCATTATGCAGCTCTCCGGTGCCGGAGGATCTCTTTGCTCCCAGTCTGCCGTCATCGCCCGTCTCCTTTACCGATGGACCACCTGTAAAGGAGGAGGAGGAGGCCTGCCTCTCACGTGTCCTTACGGTGGCCACCCTGCTGGTCAATCTCGTAACACCGCCCTCCGCTGCCTCCTCCTCCACCACCACCGTCCCTCTGCCGCCCCAGCCGGAGGAGGACGATGATGACTTGGAGCAGTCGGTGGTTTTCGGCTTCGCCTCCTCTTCCCACCGGCGTTGGATGTCCTCCATTCACCTGCTACACCAGCAACAACAGCAGCAGCAGCAACAGCGTCGTCAACCGGCTTCTCGCAGCCTCTTGCCCTTCCAGCTGCCGCCGCTTTCTGCCTGTCGAGACAATGCCCGCGTCCTCTCCGCCAGCCCGACGGCCCTCCGATTTGCTTTCCTCTGCGCTTATGCTCATCACGCTGGTCTGCGTCAGTTGGGCCTCCAGCTGCTTGGCAGTCTGCGTTATCCCCTCAACCCGGATCCGCCCCTGTCGGCCGTGAGCGACTTGGCCTACCTGCCAGTTGCTGCGACCGGCTGCTGTACTGGCCTGGAACTAATTAGTGTCCGCTTTCTCTGCCGGTGTCTCCTACAGTCCTCGGATCGCTGTGACATGCTGGCAGGTGAGTTCTTGTTTATTTAAACAGCCTCTGCGTTAATACTCCGAACGGTGTGTGGATGAAACGCCTGGTGAATAGGAGTGTGTCAAATTTCATCTCTGGTCCATTTAAAATAGTCTGGCTACTAGTGCACATTGAGAAAACAAAGAAGTAGTGAATCCGACGTCGCTATGCGACCTTCCCGCACTTTCATAAATCGGACGCGTCTTCGGGTGTCTTCATGACTGTGGAACCGTCGGGACTTAATAGGTACCACCTAGTAGACTAGCTCAACACTGTTCTCTTCTTCAATCACATAGTTGAACCGAATGGGCAACGAGGTACAACCTTGCCGAACACCAGATCGAATAGCGAACAGCTCTGAACGGTTTTTATGGTCCAGAACTGGCGCAGTGCCATTATCAACTATAGGGCTCTGCTGCTACATATCGTCAAAGCAATCAGTAATATCCCGGAGGTCATCTAAATCGGATATGACCACAGTCGTGCTACTCCTGCCCCTTGTTCACAGTGATGTTTGAAGTATTGCCGAAGTGTTTGGTTGTTACAATTACGGAAATCCTCTAACCCGAACTCACACGTAAGTTTTCCACGGTGTTGACATTCATGTAATGAGCATACTTCAAGATATAACGCCGCCTGAAAAGCATTATTTTTTCGTCTACTGTCTGTCTGCTGTTAGCAGGAGCTTCGCTTAACTTTCCTCCAGACTCTGCAAATATTTGCATTGTCTGCTAGTTGTGCTTTTTGAATGTTTTGCCGCAACTTGCTGCCAATTTTCTAGATCAAAGCATCTAATCTGTTTGCCTACTGTCCCATTTAGGCCTCAGTCTACTGACAAATCTTCTGCGCGTACCAGATGGGGTCAATGTAGAGGCGTTGTTTACTGGCCTGCCCCAATCCACCTGGGCTCGACTGATTCAGTTGCTCTGTTTGCCCGACCTGGCGCTCGTTTGTGCTGCTCTGGAAGCTCTCTACTGTGCCACAGGCATGGGCTTGCTTGCCTGCACGCGTTTCTGGCGCGCTCTTGCGGTCTCTGATGACACCGTGTCGGCCCGCGCCCCAGACACTGTCTTCGCAGCCCGCCATGCCTCCATCCACCTGCGACCTCTACTGGCACTTCTCAGCCTGGAGGGTCAGTCTATGGGCACAGGATCTCTGCACCGCGTCAAGGTCATGCAGCGCCATGCGCCCCTTACACAGCCAGCACCTACCTTCCCGATGGGTACGCCTGTCATGCCTGTTGCAGTTCCTCCTCGACCATCCCCGCTTCCTCCCAGACCAATCTACGGTCCATCTGTGCCCCTCCAACCAGGCTCATTGCCAAGCCACCAACATAACCAATCCCAACCTCTCCCCGGAACTGGCCCCTATACGCACGCAATACCAAGTGCCTTTCAGCAGCATGCGTCGCCACCACCTGTTGTGCACCGATCCGTTCCCCCTCCCACACCTGGACCGCCGCCCATGCCATACGCCGAACGTGGCTCTCCACTGACCGCCCAAACACCGCCTAGACTGCACCATCAACCTTCTCTGTCGCCCCCACCACCGCGTTCTCCATGCTCCAGCCTTGTCAGTTTGTTGAGCACGTCTCCAACCGGGTCCTCGGCCGCCGCCGCCGTATCTGCGCCTCCTGCGGTTGCATCTCCACCGACCAGTCTGGTAGCTGTACCCAAAAACTGCGCTAGTTTGCATCTGCCAGCGGACAGCAAATTAACCAACGCTGTTGTCAACAACGGTAACAGCCCGCTGCCCCTTCGTGTGCCGCCGCTCGTGGCCAATGTGAAGCCGGAACCCAGTAGTCTCTCCGAGTTGACAGATCGACTACAAATGCCCCCGCCGTCTCTGCCACCACCGTCGGCTTTGCGCAGGGTTTCCAAGGCGGCGTCGTCGTCTTCCTCGCCACCGCAGAACCGTGAGGGCACCCCGCCAGGTAGGCATAACTTGCGCTCGCATAGTGCCAACCGAACCGAATCCTCGCCGTCCACAAACGGATGTACTGCCCCTGTTAAGTCGGAGGCGCGTTCGCCAGCAGCGTCCGGTGAGTGCCACGCATGGGTCACGCTTGATTACATCATTTGCCCCTCGGTTAGGGGTCATTCTCCACTCCATTGGACTAAATTTCCATTACGATGTTGCCATGCCCTCTTAGTGCTCGCAGTACACAGTAGCGGATTATCTGCTTAGGTCAGTTACGGCGGAGAAGGTTTCTGGGGTGGGGCGCCTTTTATCTTCAGACCTGTAACTTCCTGGAAAATTGGTAGTCTTCATTTTCAACCATTTGACTGCGAAGATCCACGGGGTCAGTGAAGTCACACTGTCCCCACCACCTATTTTGCATCATGTTTGAGGAGCTGTCGTTAAACTTAAATTGTCACTTAAATCATTCATATAGGTAAGCATATGACTTCAGGATGCTCCTCAGTTCCTCCCCTGTGCAGCTTCCATGCTACATGCGTGTTGCGAGTCTGAGACTATGACGGTCTCCTATGGCTGAGAAGACAGCCAGCTGACGCATTTAACAGACACACCATCAGCCCAGATTGTGTTAAGTGGCTAGTGGGTGGATTGGGAGTCAGACGGCGACGGCTCACTGTAATCCGCTGGTTTTGTAAATCCTGTTATGTCTGTCAAGAGGGTCGTGTCATGATCCTGTGACGCACGCAGACTGGTTTGCCGGCCCTGCCAGCCACTGCGGCCGATCCCGCTCCGATCTTTTGACTATTTGATACCGGGCTCAGGTGAGTGAGGGAAGAGGGGTGAAATAGATGCTGCGATAGTCTCCTATCACTTAAGGTATATTCACGCGCAAACCACCGTCCCTGCACCACGCTGTACACAGCATATGGTGGACATAATCGAAATCGACGGTAAAACTATCAGCAAACTGGGTAAGCTTCCAAGTTATGATTCTCTTGCTTTCAGTCTGCCTGACTCTGGTACTACGTAGCATGGTTGCGTTCTCAGCCGTTATGTTGCCTTTCCTCTGAGGCACAGGCCTACTACAACAGTGGTCTAGATGATATCAACATAGCAATCATCTGGCCTGGCATCTTTCTGAATTCCTGGCAGACACGACCTCTGTCAAGAAGAGTTTTCACTAACACAGGGGAGGTCAGGACCTGTCGTTTGAATCCCTGCCAGATCCCTTGTCTACACTTCCAGCTGAGCATCCTGCGCACGTTTCGTTGACAGTGATCAGGAATTTATCATTTTCACGCGGCAGTGGCGGTCACCGATCAGCCGTGATCGCAAGACGTAATACGGCGGATTCTTGATGTAACATGGAGTTCCGGTCCAGAACCCCCGCGGGTGGTTACATAGCAGCAATACTTTTTATCATCGGAGACGCAGACTGAAATAATAATTACTTTCTTATCTGCCCACTGGCTACTTCTGACCACGAATGATTGCTTCTTGCCTTTGTCTAGTTTTTTTGTTTCTCTGCACTTACAAAAGCGCCTTTACTTTCGCTTTTTTTTTTAGTGAAAAACGATTCCCCAGCCAAGTCTCCATCGCTGCTGTCCGTACTGCCAGCAGAACCAACCACCGAACACAACTCAGGGGGTAGTCGCAATTCGCCTCCTGCTGCCTCTCCAGCCACATCTAGAGAGACATCCAACAGCTGTGGTAAAGTATCACCAGTCTCACGGGGTAATTCCTCCACCTCCCTGCTGGAGGAGGTGCTCAATGCGCCGTCGACAAAGTCGCAGCTCTCCTCGCTCCTGGGCGATGAACCCACCACCCCGATAAAATCTTTGGCCAGTGGTGGACGTCTGGTGAACGGAGAGAAACGTCAGCTGTCACCGGAGGAAAAGAGCCTAGCGTCTAGCGGCAATGGCATAAAGAAGGAGCTCCTTGCCTCACCACCCCTGAGCCGACTTCTGGTCTCCAAGGACGGCGAAGCGAAACTGTCAACGAAGCGGGACCAAGTAGTATATCCTGCCTCAATGGTTAACGGGACAGGCTACAGCGCGGAGACCGATCCGAAGAGGCCGAAAATGTCGCCAAATTCGGTGAGTATGTTTGAACTTGACACTTGGCTCACTGAGTCGGTGGCAACTGGAAATTCTACCTTCTGCTTTTGTAAAGTGCCCTAGGTATAGTCCCAAGTACGTTGGTACACACCTGACACCTTTTGTTCTCTGTGTAACGAATGCTAGTGAAGTCTTAGGTATTTGCCACATTATCCGTTTTTTCGCTTGTGGATTTTCTTCGATTTATGCGCTCCTGTAGTAGAATGCAGATTTGTTCAACCATTTAATCCTTTGATGTCAGGTGCCGTAGGATGTGATGCAGCTGGGTCGTGCTTTTCAGCGCGTTTCTCACCCATACCTTTTTCCAAGCATGTTACCTTGGCTGGCTAGTAGCCCTTGCTGGATCAGGAGCCCCGCCGGGAGGGCCTCAATCCCGGCGGTGTGGAGGAGGGGAAGTCGGAACAGCGTAGTCGGAAGAGGCTGCTCCGTTTAAAAAACAGAGATGTAGAGGAGGGAAGATAGATCCACCGTTGGGAGGTTTGGTGTAGCAGACCTTGGCCGCCGTGAGGACGGGTGGTAACGCGGTCGAAGACGCGTCTGCTGTGGTTCCCAGCATGTTACCTTCCGCGTTACTGGTGGGCGCTTAAATCTGGGGTTCTAGCTTGGATGGTACTTATTCTTTAAGCAGTTTACCGTTTGTACCTCTTTCAAACCTGTCGGGATGATGGCGGAAATAGCTGAATGAACTTCAAGTGCAGTTCGCTTACTGACCACTGTTCAGCGACCGGTGATGGTGAGGAAGGAACTTTCATGCTGTTATAAACCTCAGATTTCCTTCTTTTCTCGTGGGTCAAGTTCTCGTCCTGGATTCCGGAAAGTGGTTTACAGTTGGCAGTCTTGTTTTCGGAATCTTCATTCTCCCAACAGCCGATCTTGCCAATAATTATTTCCCCTCGTCAATGACGAGGTCCACCAATGTGTTGTAGGACACCCATCGATTGTTAGTGATGAGCTTCACCACTGTTTCCAAACTGGATCGATCACATGCCTCCTCCCAAAGCAATCTACTTTGGACTGGCTAAGGGTGAGATTGTACCCGGCTGCTGATTAGGCAAGAATCCTTTCTCTGCCCCCTGCTGTTATACCAGCCTAAGCAAAGGAGTTGGATATATCCTGAAATAGTAATGTCATACATTATGCCTAAGTAACTATTGATCAAATCACTGTGCATTTTAGTACATTTCTCTTTCTAAACTCCAGTTGGCGTTCTACCGGTTTCCTAAAATGGCAACTCTTCACCATCGCGGCGTTTATAATTTCGTTTAGCTGCTGACACTTGTTTCGGGTCTGCAGGCTTCCCCATTAAATTCGTGTTGTTTGCGCTCATCAACATTGTTTCAGGTGCTCGTGAGGTAGTTTGTGAATTTTGCATTCCTTTCCCTGTCCTAGTTGTCCGCTTTGCTTTCTATACATGAGATCAGTTACTGTATTAAACAGTTGTAATCTTAAACTGAAATTTTTTTCCTCTAACAGACTGTCTCGAACGAGCTAGAAGATAGGAAAGGAAACCCCGCGATCTCCGATCGTCTGTCAAATGGTCTCGACCACAATAGTCCCTTGTTATTGTCAGGGAAAACGGAACCACCCGAGGCCAAAAGCACACTGTCTGTGGCGACCTCCCGATGTCCCATTAGCACCAGACCAAGTAGAGCCAAGCTGGGTCGAAGGTGGCTAAAGTACAATCGTTCGGGAACTTTCTTCTTCATTCGAAGGCGACTCTTCCCCCTGCGCAACCGCATCACTGTTCCCAGTCGGCAGTTGCATCGGTGCCGAAAACCCGAAGATGTCAACGGCGGTGCCCTTAACAGTGAGATTGGCAGTGGTGGTGGTGCCGCCGTAAAACCCTCCTCTTCCTCCCGAACTCAGGATTCCCCTAACACCACTGGATCCGCCACCAGTGGTGCTATCCCCGATCCTCTCTCATCATCCTCTCCACCCCCGAACAGGACCCAAGCGCCTCCTCCCTTCTTGTGCGAGTGGGATGCCTGCATGATGGAGTTTACCACACCAAAGCAGGTGAGTCCGTTGCACCTCCCCTGGGGGTCATTCATTGCTCGGTAGCAGCTCGAATAGATTCAGTCTCTTTTTTATCTGGCGGATCCAGTCAGTTAGGATCTCTTTAGCTGATAGTCGGTTTCTATCGAATCTGTTTTTTGGGTTTCTATCGAATCTGTTTTTTTTTATCTAGAAATTGCTTCCCAAAACGGAACTTATTACACTGCATCTCTACGAAGAGATTCATAGTTTTTCAGTGCCATAGTCAATGACTCACTTTGATTTCCGCTAGTTGTGTTATATTCGTATGTCAGTATCAGTATATTTTAGGGAAATGTAGGTGGGTTGCCTTTGAACGTCCTAGTTGTAAATGCGGGTTGTGATATGAGAAAATAGTATCTCTGCTTATTGGCGAAGCCAATTAACACGAGTCAACGAGATGGAGGGAAAAGCAGTCGCTCTTAGGAGGTGCGGGTGAGTAGGGGGCATCGCGGAGGTCACTGGGATCATCACCGAAGCGCAGAAGAGGTGGCTAGATAATCCCTTTTTAATTCCAGAGTCCGTTAGAGGCGAATTTTAGTCAAACCGAGCACTTTACGGAGCCTCTTTAAAACTATCTTCTTATCCTCAACCATACGTAACTGACGTTTTCAGCCCTCGCCGTGGCACACGAATGGAAGATTAATGTTTTTGCAGTTTTTGTTTTCTCTCAGTAAGTGAAAGCAGCTGCCACTCGTTTCCGACTTATCGTCTTACCATGGTCACTGCCTCAACAGTTTCGCTGTTCTCGGTAGTCACCAAATGTACTTTACTCTCCGGCGTTTGTTGACCTTACGCGGTTAACTCACGAATAGAATGCTATCTACAGCCTGATTATCCTACTTTTAAGCTAGTTTTAGTATGCTTCACTGAAGGCAACTGATATTATCAAGTCACATTTACATTTTGGATGCTAGTACAGTGTGTGAGGCACAACATCGTTCAATATAAAGGACTGCGTGTTATTCTATTGGTTCGTTTGATTCACACTAAGAACCGTAATCAGAAAATAAAACAGTAAGGAAATAAAGTGTTTATACTAAGTATGCAGTATGCAATACAAAAGGCCAAAACTTACAAACGATTTCTGATCACTCGAAAATCGGCACCAACGAATGTTTCAAAGCTTTGCAATAATAGTGAACGACTCTGAGCGAATGCAAAACACTAAAGAATTGTTAAGTGTCCTATTAATTAGTTGAAAAATAACAACCTTTTTTTTAGAAAAGCAGGAAATTCCGGAAACTTGGCGTATTTCCCGCACTATAGGGCGCACTGTCAATGCATCGTTAATTATTCAACTTTTTCTTATAAATCGCACCGGATTATGAGGTGCCTTACGTGAAACAAAACAGTCAGATAAGCAAGTCAGTCAGACTTTATTGAAATCGTTCATAATAACTCTCAACATTGTTTAAACGTCAATGAGCGTATTTGCATTAGGGCGGAAAGTGGTCAGCTTTTATTCATAATCTTTTGGTAGGTACTGTGAGACGGTAGTTCGTGTGTGGATGGGAGGTCTACGTCTTTTCATAAAATGAAAGCACCAAGAAGGACCGCATCGAAAGTCGTTAATATTTATGTCCCATGCTAACGTTGTCGCCCTCATCCGAATAGAGACTGTACAGACGCTTCTACCTGCTGCTCTCTATTCAATTTTGTCCTCTGTGACCATCTTGCTTTGTTCTCTCGAAGACTGTGTTTGGTCTTCTTCACTTAGTGCAGGTCATCTTGCTCGTTGTTCCGTAGCGTTGATTCATGAATTTTGACTTTTATCGAAGGTTGCTCTATTCTCACTTTTCACTGCGTGACTGGTAGCCTTGACTCTGAACTCCTCGTGGTAATCGTGCCTTTCGGAAGGTGCCATTTCAGGGTCCATGCACGCTGTAATATTATGGTGAATCATTATGTATAGGCGACGCTCCTGACTACCGATTAACGCAGCGCTGTGTACCACATAGTTTCGCTGCGGTTTCTGTGAAAATTAAAGGCATTTAGGTGCGCCCTATAGTCCAGACAGTAAGGTAACCTGGCGTTTTGAATGCACAGAAAGCCTATCCGTGCAAAGAAAACGAGTAAACAAATCATCACATGTAGAATTGCCGTTGGATACGGGGCTTTTGTGGAGTTTGCACTCAGATACCCTTCAACAACAAGTGTACTTTATAGGATGGCCGTTACCAGGCCGCCTGCACTTCAATTATAGATTCCAACCCAGTTTCACGACCATTTGCAACATGTTCGTTACGTTTATACATTGTTTGGGACACGTTTGATTAATGCAAGTAGGCTTTCTTTTGTTTGCGCCCTTAGGGACGTCGTGGGAGTAAAATATGATATAAGCGCATCTATTGACAGGCCGGTCAGTGGTTAATACATTTAAATACACTTTTCAGGTGCAATGAAAAACGTACAATTTTGTTTATATCAAGATAACTTTCCCTCCGTCAACTTTATTTTTGGTGTGGAATTACGATGAACTTAAGATCGCCCTTAAAATAGTTTTGAACTCGTAATCTTTAGTTTTGTTAATCGATTGCCTTGTTCTTTGTTTATCAAAACCTGCAGAATAGGATAGCTCTTGAAAGCATTTATCGTACAGATGGTCGTTTTAGTCGTTGTAGAGTCACCCATAAAATGCCCTCACCGATAAAAATAAATGTCCACAGAAAAAAATTACGCAGTAAATATGCCTTCGATCAAGTAAAAACTCCAATAAATTACCTTTTTGAAAGCGTCTGAATTGGGTATTTCGCTGGCGGACGTCAGTGTACCTTACTTTTTTTCAAAGTTAGGTTAATAGTTAGGAAGCTTGTTCGTTTCGGACTTCCCTGAAAACAATTGTTCATTTTTCTGCTGTGTATAAAAACGATCCTTTGTCTCTTTATATTGGAGTCTTTTAGCTATGTTTGTTTTCTTTTGGGTTCCATTCTGAGATTGTAAATGTTTCACAGAGTGGCGTATAGATAAAAAGATATTTTAGAACCGGCTAATGTTCTAATCGTTCCGTGTTCGAAGTACGGGTTAGCGAGTATTTCGTCATACTAAAAGTAGCTTAGCATATGCTTCAAGTTTAACATTGCTTTTGGTGCAAAACCGATCCCAGGTAAAATAAGACTAATGGCAGAGGGCAAAATAAAATAAAGATGCATAATTTGAAGACTGTATACACAGCAAAATTTAATGGATCCATAAATTTCGAGAGGGCTCTTCAGTTGCCACCCCTCATTGTATAACGGGAATGAACGTTAGAGAAAATACACAACTGAATTCATGCAGAAAAAATCGATAAAAAACGGCAAGAGGCATTCGATAAAGCTGAAAGTTAAACGCTGTAGACAGCAAAAACTGGAGAAAAAATGTCTAGGCAAAAAGGAAAGAAAATTTGGGGAGGGGGGATGTGTAAACAAGGAGCCAGTGTTACCAAGGTAGAGTTAGGTTAACTACATGCTCCAATTGTTTACATAGGTCGGGTTTAAACCGCCTTATGTACGCTGCATAAAAAAGGAGTGCCACAACGACGATTTAGGGCATCGAATCACATAGATTCGCAAATCTGAATTTTTAAAATCTTTCAAGTATCTGGGTTTCGAAAAATAAAGCGTTTGCTTGCATCTTGCCTCATCTGATCTGTATGTCTGGAATGAAAACTCAATTATCAATTTTTGTAAGTTCTGTTTGGTAAAACTCTGAAATCTAGATTAATCTTTTCTCAGCGGAAAATACAAAAGCATGCACAGACTTAGCCTGGGATGCCATTAGCATACGAGGCCACCGGAATGCAAGGTAACATTTATTTCCGCGCAAATTTGTAAACAAATTTGACTGATTAAGTTATTTATAAACCTATTCTGTATGCAAAAGGACATCATTTATCTTCGTAATTGGCAAAATGATTGTTAGCTTGCTCCTTGCCCCTTTTGGGGGCCCGAGGCGGTTTGCCAGATCTTAGTCCAACCACTTCATGCCTGGCAACACCTTTTTCATGAAACTCGGAAGACTACTTATTTCGCTGCTGGTCTTGGATCAAGATCTTTTCCTTGTCGACAAGTTTGATTTAAAACTAGGCTTGCAAGCAGACTGCGTCTTGATAAACTGGCAGTCGGTTTTACAGTGTACCTGATGCACACTAATTTTATTGAGATTCTGCACGTAGTCATTTGTCTCGAGCACTGTATGTGACGTAACAAAGTTCACGAACTCCAATAACCTTTTGTTTCAGTTTGGGTCCCCTAGTATTCTGTGAGGCTGTCTTCACACTAGTGACCGGAACTTGAACTAAAAAAAACGAGGTTCAAGGTAGCTTGCATCTTCGAACCAGTTTGGTAGTCTCTCAAGGAAACACCTTTTCGAATAGAAGGGTTGGTTGCCGGTTAGACTTAGTCGTCTGGTCTGTCTTTTTTGCCCCCTTTTCGATGAGTTGCCTGCCCCCTGCGTAAACTTCCACCAACATCCTCACTATTGTAGGTGGTGTTAATTATGAGTTCGAGTATTTATTGCGAGGAGACCCTTTCATCTTCTGTTCTCTCTCTCCGTGTCCTAGGTTGTATGTCACGTGTACAGTGCGCACTTGAACTTTGAGGTGCCTGCGACTGCGACAAAAGACCTGGAGCGGCGTTGTTGTCTCTGGTCTGACTGTTCCTCAACCATGGTCCCTCGCGCCCCCTACGCCCTGATCGGCCATGTTATCGACCTCCACTGCTCCGCGAGTGAGTTGCAGACTCGGCGGTCTTGTCGACCACTAGGACTGTCTACTCCAAGGCCACGTCCCACAGGTTTTCCCTGCCGGCCGCCACCACCCTACGGTGCAGATCCTACCGGCTGGTCCATCATCAAGGAGGTAGAGACCCGACGATTACAATCCGAGCTGTGGTTCTCTCAAATGACCGGACCTCAGGCCCAGCGTCTCATGGCAGCTGCTGGCAGAGGAGGGGCTGGCCCATTTTTTGGTGCTTCTAGTGGTCCGCCGCCGCCTAGGGAGGGGCCGGTGACTAAACACCTCCGCGTAACTGCCGCACTGGTTTTGCGAAACCTGGCCACCTATGTGCCAGAAGCAAGAAAGTAAGCGCCTGTTCTATTTGCTCCTCCCATTTCCTGAGCCAAAGTTACCTCTCCCGTCGAACGTTAATAGACTAAAAGTAATGAGGAGAGGGTCATTTTGTCGTCGTAGGCAGACAAGTAGCCCTTGTTGGATCCGGAACCCCGCCGCGTGGGCCTCAATCCCGGCGGCGAGGAGGATGAGGAGCAGCATAGTCAGGAGGGGCTGCTCTGTCATAAAAAAAAGATTGAGAGGAGAAGAGATGGATCCACCATAGGGAGGTTTGGTTTAGCAGACCTTGGCCGCCCTGGGAGCGGGTGGGAACGCGGTCGAAGACGCGTCTGCTGTGGTTCCCATTTTGTCGTGGTGCATTGTGTCGGTAACCTGTTTGACCCGACAATTGCAACCCGCCCAGTACTGAATTGTTGCTTTTTTATAAAAATAAATTCGATTCCTTAAACTTGGCTTCATTTCCATTTAAGCAACTTCGTACAAAATTTTCCAATTCTGGAAAGGATAATTTTTCCACCTTTTTCTACTTATCCTGGAATTATTCTATAGCACAGGGCATATTAACAAAAAGTTTGGTTCTTTCGTACCTTATAGCATGGGAATTTTCTTCGTTCTGAACTTACTCATGATTTCGCCAAAATTTGTGCCTATTTCGCGCCACAGTTTTAACTAAGAGGGCAGTTTTCCATTTATTAAATCCACTCAGTTAATCAAAATAGCATGGCAAAATATAAACTAGGCTAAGGAAATTGCTATGGAAATTGCAGCCACGCAGCCCCGCAGTCAAAAGGCGATGATGAAGTCGCCATAAGGGGAAGAAGAAGACTTCGACCAAAAGTAGACATATTATCTCAAAAGGTAATGATGAGAGGGTCATTTTGTCGTGGTGAATTGTGTCGGTAACCTGTTTGACCCGACAATTGCAACCCGACCAGTACTGAAATGTCTGAATGATCATGACACTTCCTGTCCTTAACGTGGAACTCCTTAATTGTTTCTGTGCAGCAAGCGACGCTATCTACACCCAGTATTTCAACCGCACATGAGATTCGTACGGCTACTTCAGCCAGGTTGCTCCTGCTTCGCAGTAGAGTATTTCGAAGTTCAGGCCTCGTTAGAATTCAGAAATCTGAGCGTTGCTTTGAGGTGCACATGCATGTTTCATAACCAAAAAACTCAAGCTCGTAGCATAAGCTTTGGCGCAGTTGCAGGTTACATTCCATTAGCGAAGATCAGGTTCGAATTGAGTGGGTCTATGGCCTGTAGAATAAGCGGTCGCAAATCATGTACTGTGACATGCAAGCACACAAGAACCTTTCAGACATACGGCCGAGAGGA
This sequence comes from Ligula intestinalis, assembly GCA_036362985.1. Taxonomy (NCBI): domain Eukaryota; kingdom Metazoa; phylum Platyhelminthes; class Cestoda; order Diphyllobothriidea; family Diphyllobothriidae; genus Ligula; species Ligula intestinalis. Next base: position 6,709,874 of record JAYGXS010000009.1, read on the forward strand.
GAATGGGCTGATGAATACTTGTCGATTCATCAACACCCTCAAACACCATGTCTTCTAACAACAATCCAAACTCCTCAGTGTCCTTAATTGTATTCATGTCTTTGTCGGCAACCTCCGTCTACTTCTACTATTTTCCGTAGTCTCGTGACAAGTCGAATGCTAGGACGTTGATATTTTTTCTGAAGGCTGTAAATGGCACTGTAGAATTCAGTACCCCACCCCCTCTTTCCCATGTTTAGAAGCACCCCATCTGAGCTACTGATTAAACTTGGGGACCGCATCTCGATTCTTAGTAAGGTGTGGTCCGACAGTAGTCTGTAGGGTACTGTATATTCTCATCTTTCCTAAATCCTGGTCTCTTTTCTGTGCGCTTTTTCCAGGTGGTTGGCCTCAGAGACCTCGTTGCTCTGTGAAATCGCCATGGGTGCATGTCCGGGCTCCTCGGGTTTCCGAACCAACGACGCAGGCCGCATCATCGCCCAGTGCCTGGCTATCTGCCAGGAGAATGCATCCGACGACTACTTCTGGCCCTTCCGATGTGACGCGCATTCAGTCGACTTGGACGCCTGAGATCTCCCACGCACAGCTTTGATCTCCAATCTGTTCTCTGCGTGTGTACAGTCCCCTCTCTACCCCCTCCTCTTGTGTACAAATTTTGTTAACTTTCTCCATCCCTCTCCGTCTGTGTAACCTCAGTCGCTCTGCACACTCTACTTCCCCATTCATCCCGCCACCAGGTTTGGCGCGGTCCAAAGCCTCAACGGTCCCTTGCAATACTGTGTAAATTATGTTGACAATGAAGCCTCTTTTTTATCTGTTTAATTTTCCCCGTTTCTGAACCCAATGTCCGCCAATGTTTTGTACGTTGTATTAAAGCGCGTTAGACGAACGCTACCGCTACGCCCACCCCATACCCCTCCCCCACACCACGGATGTGCAGTAATCCCTCTTTTGCGACAAGAGCTAGGTTTTTCCAATTGCGTTCCACTGTCCTATGTCGCCTTCGTGCGTATGTATATTGCTGTGGTGTTTGCGTGATTTGCGGCCCTCGGGCCATATCTGCATTTGAATCTGCCCGTCACGGTCGTGTATATAGTGGAATGAGCATGTATACATACACGCCCCCGGTATGTGCCCGGCTTGGCGCCAACGGAACTCGGCGTGTGTGCACTTTGAATTTCCCAAGCACGGCTACCTACGTACCTGCCACCAACCTACCAGTTTTGCTGTGTACTATCTCGCTATTCCCTGCCTTCACAGCTACAAAAATTGATATTCAATACATTTTGTTCAAACTTTATTGTGTATAAGGTTATTTCATGGCGTTTTTATATAATTGTGTTCAGCAACAATACATTTCACTCTAGAGGTCCCTTTTATCCTCTCGATGAGGCACTGGACTGTGCATGCTGAGGATACTTTACTGTGTGAGCCGTTCGTCCTTCGGACACCACGTAAGCTGCCTAAGGTCTGGCCTGTCTGCGGGATTTGAATAGTTGATCGTCCGGGTCACCCCCTCTCGCCGGCTCGTGGTGTAGGTCGTTCTAGTTTATTCTCGGGACCGCGTGGGCACGAACTGTCTTAATAGAAATGCCCCGCACACAATATTTCGACCTTTGATGCGCTAAGAGTTGTCATATATTACACAACATAGTGAAGCAGGGATGGTGACTTGCGTGTGCACTAGTTTCAAGTGATATTAGACTTTCGTGTTGTGTTCTTTCTTTCCTCTTCCAGCTGTGCCCAGTGTTGAGCCAGAGTCAATAAAGCGGCAGTGGGTGTGTCGTAGCCCACTGTTGGATCAGGAATCGCCGCCGGAGTCCAAACAGGGAGTAGTTGGTAGACGGAGAAAAGCCGCGACCTCGACCGGCTTGAGCCTAAGGTCCGCGGGAGTGAGGTGGGTGCCTGGCCGGGAACTGCTGGCGAACAGATGTTGACATTCATGTGGTGAAGCGCCGCAGTCGGCACAGCAGTTGGGTGTGGACGGGTCAAGCCGATGTTGGTGCTGACCAAGGGCCACTGCGCATTTGAGCGGCATTGAGTGTCGGTGGCGTGCGCTTACACCTAACGCGCTCTCCCATGCTCAGCGTTTATGATCGAAGCGCAGCAGGAATACCACTATCCGTGACCGGGTTTAGTCCCCGTGCTTGTGTAGTGTATCTACCACCCTGCCCGTTTAGGAACATACACTGTTTTAGCTCCATGATAGACTACAGTCTGCCGATGAACAGTCTCATACATTATTCGGACCTCGAAATTGATTTATTTTAGCGATTCCCTTTTCCTTCCTGACAGCTTGTTGTGGGGCGGACTTAGCATGCATAGAGGAGTTCCCAAGAACAGTAAGATCCAGGTGACTTTCGCTTTCCTATTGTGAAGCGAATCTGTTTTTCCCTATCTGTCTCTGATATTTTGCGGCGGGGTGGTCAGATGGAGGTTCCCTGTAACCGTGGGGGGGGGGGGAAGCGTAGGCCCTTTTGCTTGGTAGGCAGTTTATGGTAGTGTTCGGACTGATAAATACGCGGTTCATGCTCTTGTGCAAGCTTCATCTGATGGTCACGTGTTGACCTTCAGCAGAAACCCAATCAACCGAACTGAAAAGGCAGGAACCAATGAGAGCTCTGATTACTGATTGCCCATGTCAGCCAATGGGGCGATGCGTGTGCGCGCAGATGGCGTGTGCAGCTGAGGCCTTCAATCGACGCATGGCCGGATCTTTTATTATTTCCCTGACGGCGGAAATTCAACATGCGTGCGTATTTTTTATTTGGCACTCAATGCTTCTTATCGCACTTCATGTGAGAAGATTTATGCCACCCTGCAATTAAGGTGGCGAACGCATGAAAAGCTCTGAAGGAAACGAGATCAAAGTCTTGCAAAAATCACCGAGCACTACCCCCTTATTTACCATGCTTTCTTCTAATTCGCGGTTCTTGATGAATACATCACTATCAATTGGCCGTTTGTAACTGCACCTGCGAAAGTCATCTCTGTAACAATTTTCAGTTTTGGTTGCCAATTATCAGGCCAGCACCCATCTAAGCAGTTGTCAGTTCTAAGCGTGCATGTGATCGTCATGAGCTTGACAGGTAGTCAAATGAGGCGCGTATTCAATGTGTTCGGCCGAAGAGCACATGTTAGTCTAGCTCGGACTGCCGCGAACTGTTAATTGGCACGGGATTGGTTTATTCCAATGGTCAGTTTTTCTCCGGAAGCGACCTGTTAATTCCACTTTCTGTTATTAGCATTTTTTATAAATATGAGCGGCATTTCCCCGTGGGCACTCAAGTAGTAAAATGTGCAGGTTCCTAGGACGATATTGAGGTCTGAGACGTTTGCTAGTTTTATTTTTCTAAGCTCTTGGCTTTCCAACTGCGAATTTTTTTAGTTTTATCGTATTATTCGGAAGAACTTAGATCATTAGTCTGCAGACATAGATACCCCAGTTTTTTTGCTATCTTCGCAATCTTTCCACCTCAGTCGGCTCCAGATTACCCATACATTCGTAAATGAATTTCTATCGATTTTGGCCGTTAACAGATTTCCTGGTGCAGGTCTCTTCACTGGTTGGTATCCGTTTGTCCCAGACTGCATCAATACCCGAAATCCGCGTACGATCGTCATTGCTTCGCGCGTTCGCATTCGTTTCACGGTTACTCTATTGGTGGATATTCGTACGCGCGAGTCAGCAGACTCTTGCCACAATCCTATTGGTACATCAGCTCTACTGCTGCTTATTGGTTGTCTTTAAGTGACCTTGAGGTTGGGACAGGCTTAGTGCCTAGGTAGCTTCGATGGAATGCTAGAAAATTCCACGCGGAAAAGATCATTAGAGACGACCCATCAAAACGGCGAATTTGGAAAGCATGTCGGATGAACGAGGTGGCTATTCAAAGATGCGTAAGGCTAGTTTCATCCCCATCAATTTCCAGTACAGGGTAGTATTGCTTTTACTCCGGCCCACCCGCGTGTGATCAGTCGTTTATTAGCATGCTTGCAGAGATAGATTTGACTCTGTTAACTGATCCAGATAGCGCGTGCCATCCTGGGTTATTGTGCAGGTATTGATGACTAGGTTAGCTTTAATTCCCCACATTATTAATGATAGACATCGATATGGGGCAACCAACGCAAAGCACTTGGACCTAACCTGTTCCGCTATTGGACTGAGTACAGCATTCTATCGGGCAACTAGTTGCTGGCCAGAAAGCCGAGTTATTTTGTCTTCTAAGAAAATAAAGCTGTTAACAGCCTGTCTTCATGGTAATGCATTTCGTAAGAAATCGATCACACAGAGGTGTTCTCTATGAATTCGCGTCTGACAGTTTACACTTATCTCGTCTAGGTTTTATTGCAGCTGTCCCAAGACGCCTACAATGCAAAATGTGGGCCAACTCCAATATCTCTCGATGTCCAAAGATTTTCCTACGTTATTAAACGCTCCGGGTCAAAACGTTCTCTTTCTGCGTGTTGTACTATAATATAAGGTTCATATAAGCCAGAAAAGTGTTAACGGTGTCTTTTCAAAGAGCGGGAAATTTCATATTGCCTTCATGAAAATCAGATATCTGCAAATATAGGAAATCGCATTGTTTTTGGGAAAAGAATAGCGAATTCAATTTTTAAATAAATCCGTATAATGTAATCCTAATTTATGGCTAATCGACTGAAACCAGTGAAAATCTTAGAGTATTAATCACCATTTCAAGAACGAGCCGAACCTTGTCGTAATCAAACACCACAAATAATTACAAAGCAATGCGATGGCAGGAAATGTCTCTTGATATACACCCGATTCACTATATTAACCCCCATTAGCCATCATTGTGAATTAACTGTTTCGTACACTTCTTATCTGTCTGATGACGACCTGGTGAGCCAGTGTCGAAAATTCACCCAGTAAACAACATTTTTTCTAAAGAACTTCTTTTGACGAATTAAACTTCTTGGGGTGCCGACTTTCCAGTTCATACAAAATAGTTCGTTTACGATGGCACCTGACAATTATCTTTGAATTAATCAATCACTGACTGGCATGTCCGCACGTGAGCTTACGAAATATCGTACTCTTATGACGTTCCAATCTGTGCAATCAAGCGAAAATCCGGTTGCCTTAGTCCCAAGTATATCAAGACGTGTGTAAGGCAAAGAAAAAACTGGCAATTCTCGTGAAACCATCTTGTAATGCATACTCGGATAATATGGAAGCATACGTATCTGAAAATTGGACAAAAGGATTATTTTCAAACATAAAATTCAGAACTAGCAGAAGCGATCACTGGAAGAAGAGGTTTATTGTCCTGACGTTTCGGATTCCGTCGGGAATCCTTAATCGGGCAGTCTGCGCCTGTCTCAGACTGTTCTATTATTACCTATCAGTATTTTGAGGGTATGTAGGAAAAATTCCTTTGAGTGCCCTATTTGTACATATGTGCGGGATTAAGGATTCCCGACGGAATCTGAAACGTCAGGAAAATAAACCTCTTGTTTCAGTGATCGCTTCTTCTTCGTCTGAACTGCTTCCTGGAACTCGAATCTTCAATTCTATTGGCAAACATAACATTACTTGGGCTGCTTTATTCACCCTGTATTTTTTGCAGGAAAGGGCTTTCCCTAAATTTGAAACGGAAATTTACTCACGAGTCCCGATTTTTATTTTTTTTGCAATTTTCTGTTTTCCTAAATGACGCAATATTACTTGATAAGGCGTGAAGTTTCTTCTTTTTTCAATAAGGATGTTCTTTTACAGTTGTACGACTATGGAGGCCACCGCTTGGGTTGCTTTTGCGTAAAATTGATTTTCTTGTAAAAGTCTTTGGATTTCATAAGCTAGGACACCTACTGAAAAGAAAAGTGTCCACACTAACTCACGGATGCGTTGAAAATTGACGTACATGCACGTGGCACGATTTGGCCGGAGGCTTTCACATCCATTCAGTCGCTGTGTTGACTCCTGCTTCCGAGTAAGTTGAATCGACTGGGTCTTTGGTAGATGGGGGAGGGAAAACAACGCTGATATGGCATCTTTCCTAGGCGGGTCAGCGTAGGCCCAACTAATAATAATATTAATATGCAATATATTAATGGTGGGGGTCTCCCCGATCTGTGTAGGGAACGTTTTGTGTCCCTTTGTACACTGGAGTTCAATATAAACTCCTCGCAGACAGTCGCATAGCGACTTGTAGGATGAGATGAAGTGGAACCGACAAAGACAAATGCTAATTAACCAGATCGGTAGGCCCCCCTCCACCATTTATTATTTTCCCGATCGCAAGTGGCAAAAGCAACGGGCTCGTGGTACAGGGGTTGCATTTATATTCCAGGATCAAAGTCTCGTGGTCGAATCTTGATTGATCCACACCTGGGCTTGGGTATGACTGGCTAATGGCGATTAATAAGGCAGAAGTGGCCATGCCGGTTCCACTCCATCATATGTCTGAAGTCGCTAAAGCGACTGTCTGCGAGGATTCTATATTGAACTCCAGTGCACAACGAGACATAAGACGTTGGCTATCCAGATCGGTGAGACCCCCACCATTCATAGATTATCTATGAATATTGCCTGCCTCCTCTTCCTAGTACAACAACAGTGTCTGAAACTAATTCCAAGGGGTTTGTATGCAACCTTAGCATACACACTACCTTGTTTTTGCTGGATCACCCTATCCGGGCCGAGTTTACTAGAAAGTGGAGTAGGAAGGATTTTTTTCTCCCGAAAGCGTCAGTGGCCTGGCATGCTTAGCAAATATGGTAATGTTAAGTATTTCCACATCTCATGCTGGGAACGGTACTTCAGCCGTGGCTGTCAGCTTGCAAGTGACATAGACTATAAGCCCTACTCCCCTAGTTGTTCTGTCTTTCCTGAAAAGCTGATATCCTCTAAGCGATAATTCAGAATAAGCGATAGATTTCGAAAACCAGGTTTCACCTCATCAACCACGTTCTTAAGTTCGTCTAGCTTCTAAAACAAGCTTTATACATTTGGGGTTAAGATATTTAGTGATAGCTTACTCCGTGAGGCTCAACCCTCGTCGTGACAGGTTTTGGCCAGACGAAGGGCACCTTGACTTGTATTTTTTGGCCGTCTTTTATTTTCAGGCCCTTCGCCCGCTTTCGGTCCTCTCTCTCAATTCTGTCCTAAGTTCTCTCATTTTCATCCGTTCCCTCGGCTCGTAGTTTGCCAAAAAAAACAATTTTTTGTGCGAATTTCGTAAGGCCATTTTTCCTTTCAGCAGTTTCGATGCCGAGCGTTCGTTATCGAAGATAACATTGAGAGACCTTGGGTTTGTTTGCAGGTCGTGGCCTGGGTCTGCTTTATTTATGGTATAGGTTTCCCCATCCTTTAGGACATCGCTGGCGTACTCGTGTATTCGATCATAGTCGTGTGCATTTCGTTCCGTTGTGCTGTCTAACATGGACTCAAGAGCACCCTGTATGACAATGTTGTTTTTCAGATTTATGGGCGACTTCTGAATTGCCTCACCTGTGCAGTTTTCCTTACCTTCACCAGAGATAGGCTTCTTTTAGAAGCTGAGATAGCACTGTTCAGAGCCGGCCTCGTGCTGCCCCCTTTCTGCATACGTTGTTTCCTTCAGTGATTTTTATGCATCCTTAGCACACCCACTACCTTGTTTTTGCTGGATCACCCTATCCGAGCCGAGTTTTCTAGAAAGTGGAGTTGTAAAATCTCCTTCCAAAAGTAGGAAGGATTTTTTCTCCCGGTTTTTAGTGAGTTGTTTAGTGAGTCCGCTGGTTCGCACAGTATCAAGGGGTTTCGAGGAGATTTGACTTGGAGAGCATACGACTGGCTAGGAGAGCCAGCCGAGTCTAAGTGCTGGTTTGACAACAATGAGGCCAATGCAGAAATAGTGTGTGTTCATTGGCTTGGTCGGCCTGTAATTGGTTGGACAGCGTGAGGGTAAACATCGACGTAGGCAGTCTGTGTCTCGTACGCCAATTAGTCTGGCGGCTGCCACTACCTTGAAGTCTAGATGGATTGAGCCCACGGCAGGAAGACCAGGCGTCGGGCAGGCAAAGAACACTACAAGTACTCCCTCCCGAGACCGCAGTAAGGATACTGCAAGAATTCGCACGTAGGAAGAATAGTTAAGTTAAGTGAGGGCGATACGTACCAAGGTAGGATTGCAAAACAGCCTGGGTGGCTGTGGCTGGAATGAGCCAGCATGCAGGGGCGGCTCAGGAAAGCCACTGTTTCGGTAAAACGTCAAGAGTAAATCAATATGTCATATCAGTATGAGTTTAACCGAGAAGCGTCGTTGGTAGTAGAATGAGGTCGGAGATTGGGAAGGAGATGTGGGTGTTGGCACTCATAAGGAGACATCTCAGTTGGATTGGGAGGGAACCATGGCCTGGGCTGGATGGGCTGTGAGCGGTTTAAGATCTCCACCTCGCTACACGACAAGATGTCGGTGCAGAAAGTCTCCATATCGCGGTCACATCAGATGGGACTGGAAAGATTCAAATGAAGGCGAGGTAGGTTTGAAAATGATTGAGCTCAACCACATCAGAAATCGCGAGTGCAGATCACCAAATACGCAGGGACACGTCGGAAAGTCGCCAAATACACAGGTACACATCAGAAAGTCACCAAATACGCAGGGACAGCAGGCCAGATCAGAAGTTGCGCATTCAGATCACGTTGGGGAGTCACCAATATCGCAGGGAGTTAAGTGAGTTAAACCCTCGCAATTGCGATCTTCAGACCATGGTTCCTTAGGAGAGAAGAAGTTGATGGAGGCCAGAGTTGTAGGAATAGTTTATTCTGTATACAGAGGAATGGAGAATAGACCGAAAGAAGTCTGAATTCGGAGCGTACGACCAGCTAGGAGGCTAGCCGTTTCCTAAGTGCGGGTTTATCAGTAGGCATGCCAACAGTCGTTGACTGGGCTAGACTGCGCGTGCAGGCGTGTGATTCATTGCCGGGCCAGGGGCCAGCTTTACGGCATCTGTGATTGACTGTTCCCAGAAATAGAGAACAGGGGCAGTGAGCTTTGACAAAGTTCACTTCGACGCCAGCTAGTCACGACAAAGTCACTTAGATTGCAAAACCTTAGGCTTCATCTCAAGCCAGTAATTGGGCACGTCCGTTATCCACATAACGGGCAGGCGTGTCGGCCCTTTCGCTCATTTAGGTCCTCCCGACAGCACTCCACTTCTGATTCACTAAGAAAAAACCCGCTACCATCCGCGTACACTTTAATGGTTGTCCAAATGCTATGCCCTTGTTAAAAGGGATGATATTCGACTACAGGGGGTTCCCCAAGTCAGAAGTCAGTAAGACCAATTAGGTAAGCAAATATACTTTAGGTAAAGGAGCTAAACAAAGGCTCTGCAGAAAAGAGCGGTTCACAGTAGATCAAGCAGTTGTTGTGTTCTGTGTTTTGTGCCTCTGCGCCGAGTCGGAGGCAACCTCTGACCTGTCCTGCAAAAAATCGGGAGAAGGTTCACAGCTCGCAAGGCATCGCGCGACCGAGACCTGGACAGTCACACGTGCATGGTTCGCGGGCAAAGGCACGATGAGTCACGAGGGGATAAAGAGTTACATGCGGGCCTGCAGCCTGGCGGGGGAGGAAAGGTATCAGCACAGGGATGATCACAGGATCGCCACAGTCTTATCTTATGCAACAGCAATGGCATTCGCAGTGATACATTAAATGATTGTGATGCTCTAAGCACAAACCCTAATCAGATCCCTACATATTGATGACATCGACATGAGTCAAACACGCAACCGCCGGAAGTGGCTGGGCAAACTCTTCACGAAACTTCCAACTGGACTTCATCGTACTGTTTTCTCTGTCTCACTCATCGTGCCCACCAACAGGGAAATGTGATTGCCGGCACCCTGCCACGAATCATGATTAACATTTTCAACTAAAGTCAGTCGTACAAATAAACTATTTCTACCACTTTTGCCTCCCACATCTTCTACATCTCTTAAGGAACAGGGCCTGGAGATCGTGGTGACAAGGGATTTGCCAATACAAGGGAACATGCGAGTCCCAGGAAGTAATTGAGACGGAGAAGACTCGGTCGCTGGGACAATACGTTCATTCGCCTGACGTTTCGAGATGCGTCGCGGATTCGTCATCAGAGACATAGTCAGACAGTAGTAGCAGAACCGGGTAATGCATAAGTTTGCAGTATTTGCATTTTGCAGTATTTCTAGGACACAGTCATTGCTGCAAACATACAACGACAATTAACGTTAATTGCCTTCTTGTGCGTAGATGGTTTGTTGGAGAGCATGCGGGCCCTGGCCTGTTGAACTTTAATCACGCGTGGTGGATATGGGTGTGATGACTGCTCGGCCATCTGGCCCTGTGGTGTTTGTCTAGCCCTGTCTGTACCCCAAGTGGCGACTTGCTTTGGCTAAATTGAGTTTCAGCACCGAATAAGGATTTGGCAAATAGTTGCATTTGTTTATGGATTGGGGGCCCGTGAACCATGACTCAAGTAATTCTCGGCTCACCCGATTGTCACCTCTTGCGACAATGCGTGGCCAGGTCTCGTTGAATAAGCCGTCTCGTCTGATGATAAATCCGCGACGGATCTCGAAACGTCAGGCGAATAAATGTATTATCCCAGCGATCGAGTCGTCTTCTTCTCGACACGGGATTTCTCTTTTAACCTTTATTTTTCGAAACATCCACCTATTGCTAGCGCAACATCATCCGTGTGAGTTATTTTAATGCACTTAACATTCTAACACACATATATCGATGAAAGTTCAAAATGTCGAAACCGAATTTTATCCCAGTTTTGTGAATGGACCTACTTCATTCTCGAATGAATGAAAAAGTTCGCGTTCCAGGTATTTGGATGGACAAGGAAGAAAGCGTATCGAGCACTGAATAAATTGATTTATTGTCCTGAGCTTTTGAACTCTTAGAGTTCATCTTCTACTAAATTTACGTCTCTGTTATTCCACCAACCCACCATGCTCATTACTTACGCTCCGAGGTATACGGTCTTGACTGCCACGTTACCCGTTTACCCGGTAAGAAGTATGGAAGCTAGTGGTTCGCTTACGCCCAGCAACACATTTTCTGACCACAAGAATTCCATTTCTCCCATATGTATTGCTGCTCTAACTGGACCACGTCAACTTTGGCTTTTGCACTGGAATGTTACTTAAGAATAAGAAGATTCGATCGCTGGGATAACACTTTCATTCGCCTGATGTTTTTACATCCGTCGCGGATTCCTCATCAGAGACCTAAGCGGAAACAGAAACCTGAATATTACTTAGTTGCCTCTATGTTAAAAAAATGGAGGTAATTTAGTGACTAGCTCCACACGAAATTCACTTGTGAAAGCTTGTCGTGACCAGCTCAAGTTCAAGTGCACTTCTGGACTGCTCACTGTTTCCTATCTCTGTAACAGCCAATCACAGACCGAGTCACACAGGCCCTCGTGTGACGACTGCCTAGCAGACCTCATTTCAGATGCCGTCCACTGGCTTGCGGTTGTGTGGTCGTCTGGTAGTCAATTTCCCACTGCCTGTCCTCCTGTTTATCCTGTACAGAATATGCTCCTCCTACTACTCTGGCCTTCCCAAGACTTCTCTCTCATCTCCTAAAGAACCGGGCTTGGAAGATCACAACCATTTGGGTCAAACCTTATTAACCTTAACACCCCTCAATAGTAGCACACTATTATTGCATGAAAGTTGCGAAAATTCCCATCAGAAAATTCAGAAGAGTATTTCGCGAGCATACGTAACTTTCGATAAATTATCTTCGGCCCGTTACATTTATATAGGGAGGGGTTACAAAGTAACATGCTGGTAGGTATGTTATAACAAAGCGCAAATTAGTCACGGGGATAGGGGAGGGGGCGTGAGGTTGATAGTAATCAGCTGCTTGCAGGTTGATGAGGGTTTTTTCAGTCCGGACAGGGGGGTTGAAGTGATAGAAAGAGCGAAAAGATTCAGGTAGTTACGTAACCGTTGGCCATGCCAAGCTCGGGGCCTGCTGGGGGTTCTTCTGCGCGCACAAGATCGGCTTCCTCAACCGGACCGTGGTTGCTTCCGCTGTTGCCAGCAAACACTGACCCAGGGACTTTGGATAGTTTGGCGGGACCTTGTAAATTACTTTAAAGGCTTCGCTGGGTTCCGCACGATGTCCGGAGTCAACCATGTGGTCAAGGATAAAGCTATTGATGTTTCTGACTTCGCCTTTGGCCAGTCATGCCGGGAGGGGCTTCCGCATTCTTTTTGATAAGCGCCGACTCGTGCGACCGATATAACCTGCTCCACAGGAACAAGTGAATGAGCATATGCACAGAGAAGTGGTCTGAGTTGGCAGCCTATCTTTACCTTCGCCGTGCAGGATCGGGTTTGTTGAAAATAACACCCGCACCTTCGCTGCTGGAAATGTTCGTGCTACGGCTTGGTTGAGACTTGGTTGTATTTTAATCATTTCTGAACGGATATGTGTAGGCTTTTACCGCTTTCATACCAGCAGCTGCATTTTCTAGTCTGTTTTATTCTGACAACTGATGGTAACCTCTCCTGCCTAATTCTGCACGTACTTCAAGGAAATTATGTCTCGCGTTACACGCTGAACTCACAGCAATAAAGAGATTTGCCTTTTACACTCGTCGCGGAGCAAAAGGCTTTCTAGACGTGTGGATTACCTTGAGATAAACTCTCCCACTCACGTTGCAATCGACGCCCGGCATTGCTGTTTCAGGCGTCCTTCTTCAAGGCCAGTTGTTTCAAGGTCATTCACTACCGTAGTGAGCGCTTTCAGACGCGCTGACCAGCATCCACTTGACCGACTTCCCCTTGAACACACACACACACACACGACCGTTCCCCCGTCGATTTCGACGATGGGCACCACGCGCTCCAAAAAGCCGCAGTAAACGCTGAAGCAAGCCATAGCCTACACAGAGGCAAGCTGGGCAAGCAACACGAAAGCAACAGCAAGCAGGAGCAACGCAGAGAACTCGTGCGAGAGAAAAACAGGAGTTTAGGCAGACTTGCACAGAATCTACTCACTCGCTCGCCACTCCCTCCTCCGTATCCGGTGTAAAGACAAAGTCAATAAGACCAGGGATGAGGGAGGGTGTAGATGGCTGGCGCGATAAACACTCAGCACGCGCACACTTGCATCAGCCATCTCGCTAGGTATGCTCCCGACTGCGCGGGAGCGCCATAAAGGCCACATTAAGAAGGAGCCATTGCAGCCTGACTCTCAGTCTTCCCTCTCCTCCCGTACGCACACACAGATACACGCGTACAGAAGGAGCAGCTACGTGGGGGCCCGAGTTTTCCCGTCAGTTGGCAGACCTTCCAAGCCACGGCTTTTAGCGCACCGTGATAGATTCAGACGCATTCAGATTTATTATAGTGAGGGAAGAATCGCGCCGAGGTCGACTTCACTCTCTCCCCCACCGCATAGTGACCGCCTAGCTTTTCGGGCACCCGCAGTGGGGCCTGAAACACAGTGGGAGCGCGAGCGCAGTCACCAACAGGGAATCAGAAGTGAGAGAATGTGCCAGCACCTTCCAGGCCGCAGGGACCGTGGTTGGCCGAAGACTGGCATTGCATGTGCATACAGACCATTGGATCTCAGAAGGGTGAGAGCAGCCCTGCATGAAGCCTGGGCCAACACCCTCCTGAGAGGGGTAACCAGTCAGTCAAAGACTGAAAGGCACTACCCATGCTCCGTCGTCGGTTGGCGTCCGTGGGCGAGGCTGAAAGGAGAGCTAGAGAATATTGGTGAACTTTGCAAGTGTGGACGTGCAGAAGAAGAGGGGTAGTCGCGGCCGCCAAAACACCACCTAAACACGGCTCGCGCCCTCGGTTGATGCAGCCTTCGCCAGCAGACAGCTTGGAGAACGCTTGAACCTGCTCCGCAGTCTTACTAAAGCAGCTGCTACCTCCCCCCTCATAATCTCTCGGGCACGACGGGTCGCAGTCCACACTAGACTCGGTTTTGCCAGCGGTCAATGCCACCTGAGGCGGGAACCACAGCAGACGCGTCTTCGACCACGTTCCCACCCGCCCTCACGACGGCCAAGGTCTGCTACACCAAACCTTTCTACGGTGGATCTATCTCCCCTCCTCTCCATATGTCTTTTTGATGACGGAGGAGCCCCTCCCGACCATGCTGCTCCGACTTCTCCTCGCCACCGGTATTGAGGCCCACCCGGCGGGGCTCCTGATCAAATAAGGGCTGCTAGCCAGCCAGCCACCTGAGGCAGCAACTCGGTGCACATTAAATCCCCCCTTCTGGCACCCCTTTTACAACAAACCAAATTCGACCTGATGATTGTAGTGATTCGAGTACAAAAACTGCTTAGACCCTACACCCGGGGTCGGCAACCTATGGCTCGCGAGCCAGGTGTGGCTCTTTTGGTGATTGTGTCTGGCTCTCTCAGTTGGAATTCGAAACTTCAGCTTTTGCGATTTGGGTTCCTCCAGTGACGTGCCGCCGATGAAACGCGTAGTCGAATCAATTTATAGGCGAATAAGAAGGTGTGTTGAGCACCAGATCAACTGATTTATTGTTCTGAGTTCTCGAACTCCTACAGGAGTCCATCTCTGAAGATCGTGAACCTTCTCATTCATTCGAGAATCAATTTAATCGCGACCAATCTCTGGCGTTTCGGCTCCCCTAGGTTTGACCAAGCTGGTTGGCTTCCCACCCAGTCTCCTACAGTTGTTCAAAGAACGCTTTGGAGAATTCCGGAAGTAAACTCGTCTCTTTAAGTTCATCACCCATCCAACCGAGGGTTTACTGAACACAGCCGACCTAACTTATTTTCTTGGTGTCTCCGTTAGAGATTTCGAAGAAGAAGTGACTGACCTGAAGGCCTCAGACATGTTGGTGAATAAGTTTAAGCCACTCAATGAAGATTTGGAAACGATCGCATGACATATAGTGGAATTGGCCAGAAAGCACATGTGGACAGAAATTAAAAACTTCAACCCGAAGACCAGCTGATAATCAAAACTTTGAACATGCTTCCCGTCACATGCCACTAATTGCGGTGTTTGAGTTTTGCTGTACTGACCTTGTTTGGATCTAAGTATGCGTGTGAGCAGTCATTCTCACGTCTTAAATACACCAAGTCCACCCTACGATCACGTCTAACGGATGAAACCCTCAACGTTTGCCTAAAGCTTAACCTCGCTAACTATCAACCAGACAACAAAGCCATCAGCGAATCCATGCAGCACCAGAAGTCGCATTAGGAATGAGTATTGTAAGAATATCATTTAAAAGAATAAATCCAGAGGCTTATTATACTCATATTTAATTTACTTTAGCCATAAAATACATTTATGGCTCTCACTGAAATATATTGCCAAATATTTCCTTCCTCGGCTCTCTGAGTCAAAATGGTTGCCGACCCCTGCGCTACAGTGTCTCATATCCGCTTATAAAAACCAAGTACGGCTTGATTGCTTGCTCGGATTCGCTATTTTGAGCAACAACTACATTCCAGCCTAGGGCATCATTTCCACTTTCGATAATCGTCCCTACTACCCAAAATATCATCGTCCAGATTCCCGTTTTTTATTTATTTTGCACCTCATACAGGCTGGCTAGAAAATAAGATCTAAAATCTCCCTCTGCTTGCTTCTTACTAGCCAAGAGTGAGAGGTTTGTAGAAGTAATATTTTCGCGGGCTCCAGTCCGTCTTCGTAAAGCTCTCCGTCATTTGTAATGATTAGTCTGAAAACGGGGATCATGCTGGGTAGGGGGCAGTAGTACTCATTTAAAATTGACATCGAAGGAGTTGCATGTAATTTTGTTGTGATTTGCGAAGCCCCTGCGTACCTAAAAGTGCTCGAAACTATTCTGCTTACTGTGGTTGTATGCGCACTTCAGTACAAAGACTGGCGACAATGACCATCGCTCGCGCTGGCGCACATCTACCGGTGAGAATCTAGGGTCATCTAGCGCCGACGCTACCTGCGACGTAGTGCGTGGTCAAGGTCACACACGCATACAACCAGCCGGTGAGGTGTGATTGGTTGTTGCCTCCAATCAGGTGCCTAGGTTCTACCAATCCGAAGCCTGACTCGCGTGCGTGTCGCACTAAGTGCTGCTAAAGGTACAACTGCATTCGAAAGCAGGCGCGCCAGTGCGGTGGGGTGTTGTCGTGGTGAAAATTTCACATCTGCCTAAGAAAACTAACATATACTCCAACCAGCATTTTTATTTAAGTGTTCATATCCACAGAGAAGGTGCATCATGAAAATGTTGCAGCTAGTGCTGGCAGTCATTTTGACAGCTTGGTGTGAACTTCAATGGTGACCTACACAGTCCAGATGCAAATCGAAACAATAACTCTATCTACATAAATATATAAGATTTAAAATCGGTCTCTATGAGAGGAAACTGAACGTACTCTCTTAATGTTAGCATTATCACTAGTTTATTGGTTATGCAACAGGTAATGAACTTTATCCTTTTCTTTTATAAGTTTCACTGATACATGTTTTCTCGTCCTTATGAAAACGTTTTGGCTTCAGTAAATGTAGTCTTACAAAAGAAGCGCATACCGAGTAAGGAATTTATGGGGAAGACCTTGGGGGAGCTTGAATGCTGGGCGCCGAAGGTGCTGTACGTCCGTAAATTGTGCTATTAACGCTGTACGCCTTTGGCCTCAAGCAGTCGCTCGCACTCATTTATCCAGTTCCACCACTCTTGAGCCATCTTATCAGTGTTTTATGTATCTTCCCAAAAGTCCACTGCTCCGCCGTATCCCAGACGCCATTGCCGTACATTTTAAACCGAAACTTTCCCAAAAAGTGCTTTCTGTGCTACATAAGTCAAGCCTGGGACTGCTCTAAAATGCTACTCTGCGCTACGACCTCTTATGTTTTGTCTTAATGATCGCAGCCAATAGACTGGTTGGTAGGACCTTGACGAATCGGCAGCCGCGACTGACGGTCACTTTTGATTGGCTTGCCGAAGGTCAGTCTGAATGCCACCACGTGCGATTTTGCACGCGACCTTGTTCATACTGACTGCGACCGACAGTCGGCTCCTGTAAATGGGAGCTCCACTTCTGTCCCCCTGCATCATGGTGACCTCGAAGAATTTTTCGTCGGAAGAAGAAAACTTCGGCACCTTCCAATGGGACGTCTAGCAGCTTTTTATTGCAGCTGATTTTTCGGTATGTCAACAAGTCCTCACAGACTACTCCCCAAAAGTAACTTTTAAACTCGTTGCTTTAAAATTGCTTGGTTCTCAGTAGCATATGTCATGGGAGACACGACAACGTATTGTCATTTAGAATACTTCCAAGATATTCCTGGAGGTATGGGTCTTGATTTGTGCCGCAACTGCGGCTATGAACTTGGCTAGCGCGATTGCCCTTCCACATCATGCAATGGCTAAATCACACAGCGCCTTCAGCGTACCCATGTCACCAAATTATTTGCTGGCTTTGCACCTTATCCTATATATCCTATCCTTCTGACAAGATGACCATTATATTCCCGGAGCATTCAAGTGCAGTTTTATCCGTTAGGTTACTCGGAAAATGCTGATCGATTTAAGTAAGAAACATTTATTTTCGAAAACTTAAATACTAAATATGGTAAATTTTCTCAGAGTATGATGCCTGAGCATATATGTGTAGTGTATGCCGCCGATACTGTCCAGACATCGTGCTACTTGCGCGTGCGACCAGCGGACCGATAAGGTCCCGGACGCGGATTCAGACCTTCTGCGTGCTGATTGGCCATCCTTCAGCCAATGAAATTTCCCGTGCGTTATACCCCACCGCCCTGCCGACAGCCAGCCTCCTCTTTTGCATGCCTCCTCATTTCTGATGCAGTATACCAAACAGGGTTTCATGATTACCTACACCGGTAGCTTTCTGGCCGAAAAACGATCCGAAACCCCCGAATATTTTTAAAAGAAAAGGACATTTGAGGATCATATTAAAATTATTATAATGTTGTCGCCCAAGCTTACAGTAGACGTTACTATCGCAGTGGCTTATGCTAATAGAGAAAGGCCTTGTGGCTGCAGTTTTCAGGTCCGGTAGAGAATAAGTGGAGCGCCATGTGTGAGGAATAGTATGACCTATGCAGACGTAGGGGAAAAAAGGTTGAATGAAGTTGGCAGTCAGATGAATGCTGGACTATCGCAGGGGGTTAAGTGAGTTTAACTCTAGCAACTGTGATCTTCAGACCATGGTTTCTTAGTAGAGGAGAAGTCAGTGGAGGCCAGAGTAGTAGGAACAGTATATTGTGTACACAGAAGAACGAAGGATAGAAGGAAAGAGATTGACTGCGGAGAGCACAACCTTCCGTTAGAGCGGCATGATCCGAAGTCTGGCGGCCGAGGGTGAGAAAAAAGGGACATGTTCGAGTGGTGCTTGGGCAGCCGCGAGAACCACGAGGCACGTGTGTGTGTCCGAGTGGAAGTAGGTCAAATCTTTGCAGATCAGCGCGTCTGTGAGCGCTGGCTGAGGTATTGGATGGCATTGAGGCAGCTGGTCTTGAAAAGTGACGCCCGACAAAGCAATGGAGGGCGTCGGCTGACAGCGACCACTACAGGACCACCCATGAGAGGGCCGCATTTGAAGTGGTGTGAGCGTGGCATTCGTCATTGTGAGGTCCTGTATGA
>JAYGXS010000009.1:6728509-6750725 GCA_036362985.1 Ligula intestinalis
GATTTTGGGCAGAGAGGCAACTTGCGTCGGGCACGCGTGCAAGCTCCCCATTTGTCGCCTGGTTTTTGAGCATAGATGCGGGGACCATGATTGGCTGATCGAGACGTCAAAAACCGCGTCGGCGAGCCGTTGGGAAAGTGCACTTCGATGCGAGCTAGTCAGCCAGGCACGAGCCACTACAAGTACTCCCCCTGGAGACCGTAACGAGGAAACTGAAAGAATCAGAGTGGAGGAAGAATAGTTAGGTTAAGTGAGGGAGATACGCACCAACGGCAGGGTTCGAACAGCTGGTGTTCGTGTGGTTGGCTTGCGAGAGTCGGGTAGTGTCGCCAGTGCCGCTTGGGAGGAGGAAATATCATCCCGCGTCCGCGTGGGCAACTGGGTCTGCGGTAGGAGGAAAGTTCTCGACTACACGTGCATCGGCATCTTGAAGAAGATTAGTCATCTCGACTACGTAGGAGGGAGCTTGGTTCGCTGCATTGAACTTCGACAGCAAATCAGTATGCAGTGTAAGTGTTCTCTGAGAGGAGGTAGGGGTACCGTTGGTAGTAGAAGAAGAATCTGAGTTTAGAAAGGAGGTCTGGGTATTGGCACTCATAGGGGAAAACTGCTCCGTGGGATGGGGAAGGAACCAGAGCCTTAGGTCCGTAGGCTGTGAGCGATTGAGCATCTCCCTCGGGCCTCACGACAGGGTGTCGGTAATGAAATTCTCCATTTCGCGGCCAAATGAGATGACCCAGGAGAAATTCAGTGAAAGGCGAGGAAGGACTGATGATGATTCAGCTCGTCCACATCAGAAGTTTAGTTGAGAGTTCATCTCACGATTGGGGTCACCAGTTATAGGAGCTAAGGCTACGACGGTTATGGCCTGACCACCTACAATCTTCCAGACCCTCGTTCCTCAGGAGATTGGAGAGAAGACGGTGGAAAGGCGAGAGTAGACGGAACAGTGTATTGTTTGCAGAAAAGTTATGGGAAAGTTGCCAGTCTATCCGGCATGGCTGTACGGCCGGAGGGCGCATGAGCGCACGGCCTCCAACCCGTCTCGCTCAGAGCCGATTTCCAAGTGAGGTCTTTGAGTAGTCGTGCCAGAAGACAGAGAGAGAGATAGCTTTCATTGGCTAGGTCGGCCTGAAGATTTTGGGCAGAGAGGCAACTTGCGTCGGGCACGCATGCAAGCTCCCCATTCGTCGCCTGGCTTTTGAGTGGAGATGCGGGGACCGTGATTGGCTGATCGAGACGTCAAAAACCGCGTCGGCGAGCCGTTGGGAAACTGCACTTCGATGCGAGCTAGTCAGCCAGGCACGAGCCGCTACAGTAACGTGCGTACCTGTTGCGACCACGTTGCGATTGCATTCAAGCCATTTTCTCTCCCACGCATCGGGAACCTATATGCATCTCTATCAGGTGATCAACAATGTACAATTTTAAACCTGAAGCAAGTCGTCCTAGGTAGAGATTCCTCGTGAAGGACATACACCACGTTTTCACATATCTTTTCGATATATTAGCATCTGGCCTATCTGAACGTAGTCATTTGGGTGCTCGAAGCACAGTTCTCGCATGTTTGGAAGACGCCAGTTCCAAACACGATAGAATAACGCAACTTTAAGGTGGATAAAGCTAACCTCAATCTGTTCGATGTACAAACCCCAACAATGGATGCACGTAGTCAATATCAAATGGAATCGGCCCTATCGCCTGAATCCAGACGAGGGCACGATGCAACCTTAGCAATCATCAAGCAGGGCGAACAGGTATTGAGAGAGCGTGTGTGTGTCAGTGACAGAGGAGGCGATCGCCGCTTTTAGGTGACTTCAGGAGGCAGGTTACGTGACATCCTATTTGTCTGAAACAGTACGCGGAAGGGGAGAAGCTCGTGTACAGAGGTTCGTAATTGGCTAAGAAAAAACAAAGAGGGGTCTTCTAATGTGTCGCAGAGCAGCCGTGGATCAAGTAGATGAGGGAGCGGACAGCTGACTCTCCGCCAAAACTTACTTCTCAAGTCTTCAATTTCCAGGAGTCGAGACAACAGTCTCTTAAAGCAGCAGGGGAAGGGGCGATAGCGTTTTGGGAAAAGAAACGATTAAAAGCAGACGAGCCGAACGGGGTCTGGGGACATTATTCAAGTGGTACTTTGCTGGAGGCGGTTTTGTGCCCGTGTACATTCTAGTGCAAATGGGTTAATAGGCGGAGGGCAGCGAGCATTCAAGAGAGGAAGCGGACACGGGCTCGTGGTTCAGAGAAAAGGGGATAACTTTCGTAGGAGGGAAGCAATCATATGTAGGTCGGACAGGGTGTTCGCTGGAGAGGGGACATGGAGAATGTAAAACTTTTTCAGCCGGAAATAACATTACTAGTGATGCTGTTTTTTCGCACAGTGACATAGAAACTGCTTCAGCTTGACGTTACAAATTCAGGGCTGACCCTAAAACGTCATGGCCCCGGGCATTTAACTCCAAGTATTTCTCCTATTAGTTTATGCAGTCACAAGCTCTACATGAATATCTGGAATTCACATACCAGAAACCCCATAGAGGGGAAGGAGTGGAGTGTCTCGTTGTGAAACGAATTTCTCAGAGCACTGGGAGTGGGAGGAAGCCGTAACCGAATAAAACGAAAATCACAAGAAGCTTGAATTCAGGGAAATTATGTTATCACAAGCATGGACGCCTACAGCTCAAGATGCAATCCGTAAGCGGGTGCTGTAGCCACCTTGAAGCAGAAGCCATATATATTTCAACTGTACAGTTGAGTAGTAGCTTTGAGGACTTGCATCAGATCTCTCGTCCTCGGATGAGCCACACGGCAGCCCAATTTATCCGCGAACAAATTTATGCGGAATAGGGATCTCTCCTAAGAACGTGCCGAATCACTGGCAAACGTAGATGAGATCACACAAATACTCTTATCTCTCCCCAACGTGCCTGTCACAACCTTCCCTTCTAACTGGCTTATTCATGCCAGCCACAGGAACAACAGCTGTTCAAACCCTACCGTTGGTACGTACCTCCCTCCCTATATTTGGCTATTCTTCCTCCGTTCGATTTCTTTCATCACTTAAACTTCGGTCTTAGATGGGAGCCTCGTACTAGTTCTGCAGCCCGATTCCCTCCCAACTCGTGATGCTACAGACGAGGTCACTCCGCGCATAGGAACTCGCGCGAAGGCAGT
Source organism: Ligula intestinalis (assembly GCA_036362985.1). NCBI lineage: Eukaryota > Metazoa > Platyhelminthes > Cestoda > Diphyllobothriidea > Diphyllobothriidae > Ligula > Ligula intestinalis. The sequence continues at coordinate 6,731,684 of JAYGXS010000009.1, forward strand.
TTACGGCGTGCCTCGGGCCAAGCGCAAACTGACACGTGCCCCCTCACTACTGGCTAACGTACGCAACGTGCCTCCCCATCCTGGCCTCTGCTCACACTGGCTTGACCTCAAGCCGTCCAGTGAGATCCCCACGTTAGTAGACTATCCTCATTTAGCAGGCTGGACTCAATCCATCTGGACACAGACCTCTATGCGGCAACCACCGCCAGGCGTCCTTTCGGAGCCGACCTGATCAGGGAACAGACTGCAGTCTTCCGAGTTGAATCTCCTAAGGAACTGGGCCTGGAAGATCGCAGTTCTTAGTTTAACTTTATTAGCCTTAACACTACGCGGAGGACCCAAATAGAAGCACGGCCGAGGACATGACATACTCTGCCCTACATATAGGACGTCTCAGAAGCGAGCGAGCGCATAGTTGCAGGACTAGGCATTGGAATTGTACACCGAGCTATAGCTACTATGCGCAACGGGGTGATGAAAATCAAAGACCAGCTTAATCCAAGTGAGCAAGATAGGCTAGTGTATCACATCTCATGCCTAGACTGTCCCTATAATTACACAGGTAAAATTGAACGCATGCTTGGATCGCTGGCTGCGTGACTGAGCGACGAATTATCACAAATTAATGTTCCCACATATGAAACGGGCCATGAGTTCAACTTCGTAGCCGTCAAGATAATCGCCCACACCGGAAACAAGACGAGCCAATAGTTGATTGAAGCCTTTGGTGGACGGTAACAATGTCTGTCTCCACCCCCATCCCTCTTTGTTCTTAAACGCCCGCGCCCCCAACGTCATCCGTCTTTGCACGCGGCTGTTCAGACGCGCTGACTTTGAATCGTTCGACTACATTGTCGACCTCTAAATTCGTTCGCTGTCTGGGGGGGGGGAGGGTTGTAATCGACACCCAACATTGCTTTTTCCGGCGTTCGTGTCCGAGGAGAGCTGCCTCAAGGTCACCCAATACCTCAGTCGGCGCTTTCAGACGCGCTGACCTACAAATATTTGACCGACTTTTGCTCGGACACACGCACGTGCGTCCAGGTTTTAGCGGCTGCCCAAGTACCACTCGAACATGTCCCTTTCCCCCAAACTCGGCCGACAGAGTCTATGCCACCGAGCATGACATCCCTCGAGTAATTTCACAGACAGAGCGTTGGCTGCGTATAGGTCTTCCCTGCTGTGTGAGTTCGACTCTCACCGACGCCGCGAGTTTTTTCGCAATTGGATCAATTAAATCAAGCAAATCAGCCAAATCCCCCACCAATTGGAGAACACGTGAACCTGCTCCGCAATCCTACTTAAGCAGCTGCCACCACCGTCTGGTTGGATTCAGTCAATACTAGTCCTGGCTTCGCCAACGGTCACTGCAGCCTGGGCCAGCAATTGGGAGCTCTGCACACAATAAATCATTCCTTCCAATGATTTCTGCCTTTTAACTTCCAACCTGGGATTTGGCCCAATGATTGTAGTGATCTGAGTACAACCACCACCTGGACCGCTAGAAGCCTGGTCCACTGATGGGAACTCAACCAAAAGATGTATTGATTTGGCGCCGGAGTACAAAGCTTTGCACAGTCACCCCCAGACGCAGGTAACTGATCGGTTTAAACCCCCTCATAATTGCTCCCTTTTTTGCTGAATTTACCTCTGACGATGAATTCCTGTACGAGTTTGAGAGCTCAGGACAGTAAATAAACTCTTCTGGTGCTCGACCAGCCTTCTTCTCTACTCATGCAAAACCCGCACACATTCACACATTCATTCGAAAAGTCGATTTTTTCAGTTGATAACGTGAAAAGCACTCCTCAAACAGCCAGTTTCCATGCTAGTGCAGCGAGCTGCGACTCAGACCGCGAGCAGGGCTGACACTTGACAAGCAACGGTCGATAAACCGGAACTGTATGGAAGTCAGTGCAGCAAAGAGTCGACACAGGCGAGTGCAACTCAAACACACACACATGCACACACACAGAGAACACTCGTAGTTGACCGTCTGGCGGCCCACACATACACACAGAGAGCACTGCCTTCGCACCGGACTGTTAACACAACGTCGCCGGCACACGAAACGTGCAAAAACGTATTGCCACACGGTAAGTGCACACAAGCACACACTGAGCTGGTTGGGTTTAGTGCTGGTGGTCGACTCTTGGTACTAACATCTGTATTTGGCAGAAGCCGGCGCTACGATATCAACTATGCAGACGTAGAAGATGCCATCACTGGGGAAAAATAAGTTTTATTTGGCTGACTTTTCGGATTTTGATGGAAACTTCTCATCAGAAAGGTACCAACAGAATAGTGTGGTGAATGTAGAGATCACGCAGTATGTATAGTCCGTAGGGGCCACGCGCCCACATGCGCAGTACAATTAAAAGCCCGCTGATCATGGCTTGTGACCGTGATTGATGCGATGATGATGGTTTGGCACTCCGCGTGCGAATTGTAAATTGCCGCGAGTTCATTATCTGCATTGGATGTGGACTTGATACTTATGCGGTAATTTGTTTCGCTGTTACCAAAAATGTTTGGTGGCCTGCGCCCTCTACAAGTGAGGGATTAGCCTGCTCAGATAAAGTATCAGTGCAGAGTATGGGAAAGGTAAGTCAGTGCGTTTGTTGATTGACTGCGAGTGTAAGGGTAGCGGTTCTACAGCCCACCTCCTTCAAACTCGAGACGCCACTGACGTGTTCTCCCAGGGTAAATCTTGGTCGACCAGTCGCGCCTTTTCCTGCACTATGGCGCATGTCCACTTCCACGCGTGACCTTTCTCCTCGCACGATCGGGGCGTATAGAAGCGCCGCAAACTGGTCAATCTATCAGCGCTCGTGGCTAATCAGCTCTGAGCAAGCGCTCTCCAGTCCTCTAGTCAATTCATGCACCGACGGACACTTGGGATTCCGTCCCCTGAGGGACGGAAGCGACGGCGCCGCGCTCTCTCGCGACCGAGCGCCATGCCGGACGTAGTGGCAACTTTCCCCTTAACTCTTCTATCAACAATATATTGTTTCTTCTACTCTGGCCTTCCCAAGACTTATCTCTCCCATTTCCTAAGAGACCGGGCCTGGAAGATTGTAGCTGTTAGGGTTAACCGTCTTAGTCTTAAGTCCTATAACTGGTGACCCTGACGTGATTTGAACACGCAAGCAGAACCACGACTCCAGCAGCTCGCGGTCGACGCGGTTATCACCTTTTTCGAGGATTGCGGCCTCGGTAACGTTTAAAATATGGCCAGGTCCCATCAAGTGAAGTACAAACTGAGAATCAGACTCTCTCTTCCTTACCGCTGCTGCGTGTTCGGCTATTCGCGCCCGGAGTAACCTCCCGATTTCTCGGACATATTTGCTTTGTCAACAACTGCACCGGATTCGGTGATCGACTCCAAACGCTTCCTGTCATTGCGATAGGTCTTTTGGCCTCCTGACTCGGTGCCTGATGGTTGCTTTCAGCCTGTGTGCAAGTCCACTATAGAAGACAAGGCTACGATGGTTATGGCCTTAACACCTACAATCTTCCAGACCCTGGTTCCTCAGGAGATTGGAGAGAAGACGGTGGAAAGGCGAGAGTAGACGGAACAGTGTATTGTTTACAGAAAAGTTATGGGAAAGTTGCCAGTCCATCCGGCATGGCTGTACGGCCGGAGGGCGCATGAGCGCGCGGCCTCCAACCCGTCTCGCTCAGAGCCGATTTCCAAGTGAGGTCTTTGAGTAGTCGTGCCAGAAGACAGAGAGAGAGAGAGAGAGATAGCTTTCATTGGCTAGGTCGGCCTGGAGATTTTGGGCAGAGAGGCAACTTGCGTCGGGCACGCGTGCAAGCTCCCCATTCGTCGCCTGGCTTTTGAGCGTAGATGCGGGGACCGTGATTGGCTGATCGAGACGTCAAAAACCGCGTCGGCGAGCCGTTGGGAAAGTGCACTTCGATGCGAGCTAGTCAGCCAGGCACGAGCCGCTACACCACCTTCAAGTGGAGTGAGAAAGCGGCTGACTACTTTCGATAAATTTCTCACGTAGGGATGAGCTAACCAAAGATATCAAAATGAAAGCTCAAGGTGGTTGAATTTATGGTTCTGCAAGATACAGTCACAACAGTCTGCATAAATACATGCATACAGCGCGAACTCTATAGGTGTATGTGATAGAAGTCGATGGTTTAGAAGCTTTTTGGTCCTGAATGATGGAATGGGATCGGCTATATTTAACCTGCCTGACAGGTCGCGGAAATTGCCGGTAACAACGATGGTTTCATGTTAAAGATAAGAAAATATCAAGAAAAAGAAGATGGAAGGGAAGAAAAAGAATGTAAACAAGAAAAAGGAGAAGGAGAAGGAGAAGGAGAAGAAGAAGAAGAAGAAGAAGAAGAAGAAGCAGAAGAAGAAGAGGAAGAAGAATCGAAGGAGGAGGAGGGGAGAAAAAAGAAGATGGCTCTACGCTCGTCGCATTTATGATTTCATTTGTCCGAACTTTCGAAATCATATTTGCATCAAACGTGAGATATAAACGTGGCAACACAAAATAATCCAGAGTTATAGGAGAGCAAAGGGTCAATCAACCACCAGTGACACCTGTCCGGAAATGACTACGCAAGGCTCCGAATGCTGGCGCCAGATCGATAAAAAGATTGACCGATTTCTCATCCGATGCGCATGGCTTCAATCAATTCCCAGCGAGACAAGTATGCGAAAATTAGGCTCGCGGTCTTCGAACTTGTTGTTGGACCGCACCTTTTTCACGTAACTGGTTCCCCTGCCCAGACAAAGTCTCAGTACGGGATACGGGATCGGCAAGTCATTGCACTTGTCGATTGACTGTGAACAGAATCAGACTGCCAAGTCATAATAGCATCCATCACGACCCCAAGTGATGATCACGAGAGCTGCTAATTGTAGTGTGCATGCGGTGGAGTGGCCGCTACGGACTATAAATACCGCATAATCTGTGCATTTATCACCCTATTCTGCGGTTATCTCTGATGATGGTTTCAAGCCAGCATCCCAAACGCCAGACCAATAAACTGTATGTTCTAGCGATCGCATCTTCTACATCTGAACATATAACTGCTATGAGGGGCCGTACACAACCAACCACCGATGATAGAAACTTGTTAGGCTTTTGAGACCTTGGGATAAAATCAACTATAGTTCTCGTGATCGTCCATTAGTCCTGTGCCTAGATAAGTAGTTTACGGTTGCTAACGCTTATGCGAATAATCGTGCGTAGTATTAAGAGCAACATTCAATCTCAAGTCAGTCGGCTTACAGTTGACTCTGAACAATATTTTATGTGATATGGAAGTAAATAAGCTTATGGATAGAGGCCTCGGCTGGATTCTTTGTCTCAAGCAGCTCGTGGCCCTTCCGCAGGTGCCAATGATCCGAGTTATCTCTCGCGCATATATGTTGCCCGGTGGGTGCCTGGATAGCTGGATTACATCACAACGGGTATACGACTTTCTGTAGACAACTTACCCCTGTGAGAATTCAGGAAGTCAAGTACTTGTTAGCTTATTCATCACCAGGCAATTACAATGATGAAAAGGGAGGGTAGAGTGAACAGCAGGTTAAGCAGCCAGACAGTAGTGAGTAAGGGGGACAGGTAATCACGGGTAAATGGGTCAGATTCTAGGCATAACTAGGGGCCATAGAGGGGAAGGAGTCCGACAATTAGTTCATTGTCACCCCGTCGTCACAAGCCCGCGGCGTAGTAGGGAGTGCCCATTGAAGCAAATGTGCGAACACCATCCTGTCGGGCATGGTAAAGTCCATGTTAAGCACGATTTTGACTCACCTGGTTCACAGCGGTCAACGGGTATACGTCAGTCAAGCGTTCCGTATCATCTATAAAGTGCTGATGAAACGCTTTTATTTCCTGCGTCAACAGATACTTGTGACTGCAGAAGCCGTCGCCATACGGCTAACAAACTCGGTTGTAGGCGCGCAGAGCTCCCTTTGCCGAAAACCAAATCAGCATACCTTCCCACGCCTCCTAACACGCCACGAGATATCACTCGTGAGAACCCCGAACCTGTCGTGTACTCCGGCGTAATCTGCCTGTACCTGCTAATCTCAAAACCCCTACAAAGGGACCGCATGCTCGCAGGAACTCCAAAGTGTGCTACAGAATCATTACGTGAAGCTGAGAAATTTGACAAGCTCATTTTACCATGTTATGCTTATTACTTAGCTATTGACACAGTTATAGTATATAACAATATTAGTTGATTACTGAGAAGATTGATCCCATCTTACACAGAAGACCTCTCCTGAAACCTCAAGATGGAGTTAAGATACTGCAAAAGGTTGGCCTGTTAACAGTAAATGGCACCATGCGACATAAAGACATGGCAATACTTGAGCTATTTCTTAATAACTTTTAGTCAACCAATAAGATGACACAGGCTGGTGTCTAGAGTTGAGAGGGCAGAAAGCAAAGAGAGCCCTAATGTGCTAGTATCACTATTATTACTACTACTAACAGCATCACTGAAATTGCCCTATTCCTGTTGCACTGACTTAGACTGTCCTACTCTATCTACCTGATACTATATTGTCGTACTGCTGACCTCTAGGCTTAAACTTGTAGTGTGCTCTCTCGTTGCTGTATTCATCAATCCTATTTTTAAAGGTACTTGCACTGTCCCACTATCAGTCCCAATATCAGTTAAATAGAAATAATACCAAGTTCCTCCATTATCAAGTATCTATTAGACAGCGGTCATTCTGTCGACGTCAAAACAGCGTTTCGTATACTTGTTCGGGCCCGAACAAACCGAATCCTGCGCCATTTGGAAGCTGCATACATACGGTGGCAGAAGCCTGACCTATGCAAGCAGCTTGATCATGTCGTCAACCTCCAACTGCCCTGGTGATTGGCCATTAAATTTAATTTCCCACGTGTTTTTCGTTAACTTCCCTCATCTAATACTACCAATATGTTGACTTAACGTTCCCGTCTCTTATTGACTAATTTTTAAACTGACTCAGGCTCCTTGCTGTTGCCAGTAATTCTGTGAAATTCACCACTGCTGTATGTGTCCTCGTTAACATTCTTATGCAACGACAAGAAGCAGCTGATGAGCTGTCACGAAATTTGTTGATATCAATTAATTCTGCTGTCTTTACCTGTTTTCAAGAAATAACACTGCCGCTACCAGTACTCTAATTATAAAGAACTAGCAGTAGAAGCACGAGTCGTAGCAGTAACAAAGTGAAGCTACTTAAAAATCTTACCTGCCAGATGAGACAGAATCACCTCAGCTGATATACTCATATTCCCACCTGTTATACTGAATTGTTATAAAATAGGATTTACGTCATATTTCTGACCTATTAGCACTGATAAAGGAATTGGCTAAGCTTCCATGACTAGCTGACTGCTGGAGAATCTTGCTTCCCTACTAAGCAGACGGTGCTCTGTAAGTTCTTAGCGAAAACTAGATATTGCAGATATCGTAAAATTCTAAAATTACTGAGCGCAAAGTGGTAGTAGACATTAAGCTATTATAAAATGTACGCTCTTAAACGCTTCTTTTTACTATAATCTCCATATACGTTATGATTACATACTGGATTACAACTTCGTACATGCATGTACAGGCCGCATTTTAGCTTGCCACTTACTGGCTTTAGCCAGTATGATTACTAGAACCAGCACTTTTAGCCTAGGCGCAACTCTTCTGACAGAAATATCCTGAAAAATGACAAATGTCACCTTGTCGCCACCTAACTGTATGGTAGATCCTCAGATCTTGTTACATATACCTTTCTCTAACCTTGAGCTTACTAATATCCCTTTATAGGTCTATGACTGCACACTAAGCTAAAATATCATAAATGTACGCACAGGTCGCATGGTAGTCTACCACCTACTGGTCTTAGCAAGTATGGTTACTAGAATTAGCACTCCCTAGCATAACACTTTAAAAAGTAGTATACTAGAGATAAGAGGAACACGGCCCCAGACCAAACTCCAACCAGCGGAACTCCTGTTCTTTGAGATGAAATAGTTAAACCCTGACTCACATTCCTGTTGAGAGCAATAAGGTATGAGCCCTAGTGTTGGCTTAGTCCGTATCACCGTTGACAAATGACGGGATCAGTGCTAGCGACAGTACTACTACACTTCTTGTTGAGATTGAGGGGGCATGAACCCCGTCCTGACTTTAGTACTCCTGGCATAGGCACGTACCTATAGCAGCAGCACCTAAGTCCGCACAGCTTGATGGATCAAGTTGAAAATGCGGAAACCAAGGCATATGCAGCTTTGCTCAGGAGACCCAGCTCTAATTTTATTATCCAAATGCCAATTACTTTTACCTCACACAGACAGGGTAGTGCATACTGGGTGCCTCCTTAAACAGAGGATACACAGGAAGTACTTATATTATATGCGAGAAAATTCGAGGTCCAGATAAAATATTCCTTACATCATCCCCGGATGAAGAAGAAGAGGACCTTCATCCCGCCTACCAAGCCCTCCGCAAAAGGCTAACATCGGCTCAGAATGGAGCAATAGGTTGGGCGGAGAGAGATAAACAGGGCCGACAGCCGGTAGCCGCGAGCAAAGAGGGTGGAAACTCTCACGAGTCACAAAAACGACTTGACATAGCTCACGACGGCGCGAGCAATTCAAACAGCCAAGAAAATCGATCGGCGCAATCGACTGACGCGTGGGCGAATGGACGTTCACATCTATTTAACGCACACAGGAATACAGACACCTTGCTCTGACGATGAAAGCGAGCGAGCTTTTGAAACGTCAGCCTGAATATACTTTGGTCTCAGAAGTCGTCTCCTCTTCTTCCTCATCCGGGGATGATGTAAGGAATACTTATATTATACTATCTACTAGCCTCAGTAAGTATATTTTCTAAAATTATCACTTATATCACAAGCAAGCACCTAAAACAACAGCGTCTTAGTCCGTACAGCTCGAGGGATAGAGCTGAGCGTTTGGAACCCAAGGCAAGCACAGCTTTGCTCGGGTCCCCAAGCATGTACTTTCCCGAAACAGTTAAGCCCAGATTCACCTTCATTACTCAGATCAAAGGTATATGAGCCCTAGTGAAGGCTCAGTCAGCTTTAACGCTGACAAATGGTGGCACCAGTGCCAGCTTTAGTGCAACTAAACTTCTTGTTGGGATTGAGGGGATATGAATCCTGTGCTGACTCTAACCAGCGTCAATTCTGAGTTACAATACAGACTGAAATAGTACCAGCGAACATATTACGCAGATGCACCATAACAGTAACATTAGAAGTAGCAATAGTGGTTGTTTAGCAGAACGAGGCCTGGCTTCTTAGAATCAGGCTAGATACCTACTATATGTGAGTGAGAGAAGACAGTGCAGTAGTACCGGCGCAAAGTCTACTGTCACTATATACTAAGTTTTGGCGGTGTTTACGGCTGCGGCCTACGCCCGATCTCTATGCGGCCATCTCGACTTTGTCTTGTCGCCGTTTAAATGCAGTTGAGAGGGTTTAGAGTGAGGTAGGTAGTGGCGCGCCTGCTATCACTATACCTGACCCCAGTCACCTTCCCTGTTCTTGAGCAAATGTTGAGCATCTCCGCTTGCGATGGTCGAACTAACACAACACAGCACGCCACGAGATAGTGAAGACGGCGAAATTGTCCGACCCTTTTCCCATCCCCCACTTCTGCCCCCTGTTATCCTTAGAATCTGACCTCATGAACACCTCCTTCCCTTCCACCCTCTCTGACCGTTAAATATGCCTAGAATCTGACCCATCGCATCCCTAAACACCTCTCGCCCTTACTTACTACTGATTATTTACTTAAACTGCTGTTCATTCTAGCCTAATATTATTCTAATTGTCTGATGAGGAATAATCGAAAACGTACGTTCGCCTACCCTATTTAGAGTTAAAATAGCCATATCTCCATTTAATATATATTTCTCCGTAGTAACAGTGTGGTCGGGTTCGACTTGACAATCGTTTAGAGAGCTGCCTTTTTAGGACATAAGATTGTTAGCTCCAAGATGTTGCGTGACCTCAGGATGCGTGGACCACTGGTTGTCGAGGCACATGCAGGCGCGCTGACACACAAATTACATCCGGTGGGTGACTGAATAGGTGGGTTACATCACAACCGGAATACGATTTGCTGAAGACAACTGGTTTAGGTTCAGCGATGTTACCCATGTAACCATTCAGGAATTCAACTTAGCCGAACATACTTTTTAGATCATTAATAATAAGAAGGGTAGAGTGAACCAGTCAGTAGTGAGTAAGGGGGACAGGTGCTCAGGGGTAAAAGGGTCAGATTTTAGGCACAACTAGGGGCCATAGAGGGCGGAAGGGCTCTGACAATGAGTCTATGTCACCCGTCTTCACTATCCTACGGCATAATAGGGGACGTTTATCCAAGCAAACGTGAGAACACCATCCAATCAGGCTAAACTGAAGTATGTTAAAGTCCGTGTCTAGCATGATTTTGACTCATTTGGTTCACACCGGTCAACGGGTAGACGTCAATCAAGCGTTCCAAGTAATTTATAAAGTGCTGAAGCAATAGTTATAGTTCCTGCGTCAACAGATACTTCACACAAGAGAAGTCGTCACCATCCGGCTAACTAACCCAGTTTTATGCGCGCAAAAAACCGATTTTACACACACTCGAGCTATCTTGGCCGAAAACTAAATCAACATGCGTCCACAAGCCTCCTATCACGCCGCGAGGCAGTGAAGACGGGACGAAATGATCTAATGGTCGGCTCTCTTTCCTTTCATCCCCTCTGACCGTTAATTATGCCTAGAATCTGACCGACATATCCCTTGACACCTCTTGCGCTTACTTACTGCAGATTAGTTACTTACACTGCTAATCACTCTACCCTCATATTTTTCTAATTATCTGATGAGGCATAATCGAAAGTGTAGGCTCGCCTACCCTAGAGTAAAAATAGCCATAGCTTCATTGAATCTATATTTCGCTGCAGTAACAGTACGGTCGGGTTCGACTTGCCAAGCGGTTAAAAGAACTGCCTTTTTAGGAAATGAGATTGTAAGTTCCAAAATGTTGGGTGACCTCAGGATGTGCGGTCTACTGGGTGTCGAGGCACATGCAGGTGCGCTGACACACAAATTACATCCCCTCTATAATTTAGCCCAAGCCTTGAGGGGAAATGCATTCAGAGTGCACGTTAATGAATGTAACACGGCTCTTTGGGAAAAAAACTAGTTTGCGCAAATTTGGTAGGGTTGGGCGGTTATCAAATGAAATCGGTAGGAGAGGTGGAATCTGACTGCCATTCGGCGAGGCTATACAAGTCACGACGGGCATTGTCTGAGGTGGTGTAATAATTTCAGGTAGAGATTCTAGCAGGTTTTTATTGGGCGTGTGCGGGAAGACTGATTGGCCAGTGACCCGACTAACAGTCAGATATGGGCCAATTGTCATTTAGAAGAAACCAAGCGACTGCTAAATATGGGCAGGGGAGGGGAGGGAATGGATAGACCAGACCGGCTTCTCCCTAGACCATAAAAGACGAGTGATTTATTTCCGTAAGACTGCGTACAAGGGTTGAATGTCACCGTGACGGTCCAAGAAGCCTGCCTGTACAAGTGAGGCCTCAAAAATACCTGTGAACATTTAGAACCCATAACAGGCATGAATGCAACGACACTGCAGTCGTATATGTGGAAGCTCAATGCAATTCCAAAAACTTAGCCCCACCTGATTTTCACCAACCTAAGAACCGATTTTTCGCTTCTGGAAGAGAAAGATTTTAATTTTTTGTGTTTGCATTGGGGTTCTTCCATAGCGTTATATGTGCCTACTGTTTCTGATTTTCCTTTCGAATCCTCTGTAGGCCACTCTATGCCCAGCACAACTAGCAGCCCCACGAAAGCATCGCGAACAGTATTGCTAGGAGCCAGCCTAACTGATTCGCTTGCAGGTTTTTCTGACGAGTTGCTTCTGTGGCAGGCAGTCAAAAATGCTCCGGCTACCTTGTTCAATGCGAATTGTCTCAAGGTCACATGTCTTTGCAGACGACCATCCCCACTCGCTGACCTTGCAATGATTGACTGACACTCATGCATTCACTCACTCACAGGCACACACACACCTGCGCACGCAGGCGGGAACACGCGCGTGCCCGACTAGTTGTAGTTTCTCAAGGGCCACTTGAATGCTCCAGCCTGTGGCAACGTAGCAGGGACCTCAATACTCGACACCTTAATTCAACACACCAAGCATGCAACACTTGAACTCGCTTCACATCTCACACAGGGAATTTCGCAGACACACTCAGGTGTTAGTGGAAGCAGTCAACACTTCCCTTGGCTTCGCCAGCGGCCCTTGTACCCTTGTTATTGTGTTCTCCCTTGGGGATTCAAACACGGCGTAGTTAGACGGGGACATCTCAAGTGTTGCAAGTGCTACAGTAATTGCCTGCTTGGCCAAATGTTGTAGTGTGCAGTTGCTATGCGCCTGTGTGGGATACGATGTGGTCCAGCCAGATAATAGGCAATTGAACTTATCCCATCGAATATGAGCTAGTGGAAGTGATAAAGCTTGGAAGGCCAGATTGTTATAGGTAATTTAATGTTGTGTAGCAAGTCTAGAATAAAGGCAATATGCAAGTGACTCCCAGGCAAGTGCAGTCCAGCAATGAATGGGCCGGAGTCCACAGGCGCAGTCCGGTAAGTAGATCACCGAGTCTGGATGTTTGCAACCGAACAGTAGATCGTCGGTTCCGGGAGTGACTGAGCGTAAACAACTCCCCCGCATCTTGTGCACTGGTCTCGCGTTGAGAAGAGATTGGCTAGTGAGGCCAGACAATTCCTGACCTTGAGTGGGCCGGAGTCCGTGAGCCAGACAGAGAGTGACCTTGAAAGGCTTGTCCCCGCGGCGTCCGAGGAAAGCATGGCTAAGAATAAGGAGTCGCTACACCTGTGTGCCGCACTTATAATTGTTGCCTATTTGAATTCAATAGCACTAAATGCAACACAGCATGATGATATGTAAATTCGATATGGCAATAAAAGTCGAAAAGGTTACCCAGCGTTTGCAGTTTTGTATAAAACGCCGGCATGACCGATTAAAAGTGCCAACAAAAACTGAAAATTCTTTTTACTTTCCGTAATTGGAAGAGATTCGGTGAATATTTAGTTGCAGAAGTCCGAACATACGTTGACATTTGAGCCGTAAACTATGCACCACTCAGTTTTAACCTTCAGTTTAGAAGGGTGCATAAACTCGACTCTCACTCGTCAGCGAAATTCCTCCAATTTAACCTGTAAAAATGCTAATTTAAAAACATCTTCCATTACACATCAGCTGCAGTGATTTGCGATGATATAGAAAGTGTAATATCCAATAGCCTTCGTCAGCTCGAGTTCCTTTATGCAGAAGAAAGTCAGAAAGAGAAGGTACAATCGCTTGAACAAGAATTTAATTGGTCTGACGTTTCTGATTCGGGCTTGAAACAATTATCGTGAGGCCGAAAGGCAGGAATTGGCTTTAATCATTTACCGCATGTGGTGTAGTTTTCGACAAAGCAACTACATCGGGCAACCAAACTGGAAGCTTACTGCGAAAGGAAGGAGCTAAGCACGTAACAGCGGTGAGGAAGATGCGCGAAGATGCAACTCAATCGCTTGGACCCGACCATATTTTCATCCCCCAACTTCGGTGACAACCGCATGAGTCGTGAACTACTCGAGTCATGTTAGTCAGGCCACAGTCCACCAACAAACGCAAGGGCTTACCGTGTACATATTCCTTACTGCGGCTTTGCCTGAACGGGGGGAATCTGTCACGTGGGGCTGGCGCAGGTCATCAACAATTTCAATGAGAGTGGGCGTACTTATCACGCCAATGGTCCAACACGGAGGATGAAATCACGGCATCTCATGGACTTGCACGAGGACCGCAAAACTATAATCGCACCAATCATGATCCCAAGCGATAACCACGAGAGCTGCTAACTTTAGTGAACATGTGGCTGCGTGGTTGCTAAAAACTATAAATGCTGCACAACCAGGCCAATAACCTGCTTCCTGGAACTCGCCTGTTCGTTTCTATCAGCAGGTCAAGTACGCGTTCGCTCTATGGGAGAAAAGCGGACTTACAAAAGTCAACTAGAGTAGCTGGCCTACCTCGTGCAAAGTTGTGATCAGAATTCGAGTTGGTAGTTTAGCGTGCATTAGGGGTAAATACTTCTAAGAAATATCTTAGTTGAATGTTATTCTGTAGCGGTTCCACAGCTCACCTTCAAACGCGAGACAGTACGCGATAACTGGTGATCTCCGACATGAGATGAACTCTCAACGTCTGATGTAGCCAAACTAAATCATCATCTAACCTCCCTCACCTACAATTGAATTTTGCCTGTGTCATCTCATTTGGCCGCGAAATATAGAATTTCATTATAGACACCCTGCCGTGAAGCAAGGGGGAGATACCCAATCGCTCACAGCCCACTGACTCTAGGCTTTGGTTCCTTCCCACATCCCACGAAGCAGTTTCTCACAATGAGTGCCAGCACCCAGACCTCCTTTTCAAACCCTGATCCTACTTCTATTACCAACGGTATCCCTCCTTCCTCTCAACGCACACTGACAAGGCATACTGATTTGCGGTCGAGGTTCAACGCAGTCAACCTGCCTCCCTCACACGTTGTCTAGAGGACCAATCTCCTACCAACATGCTGATGTACGCACATTCGAGAATTTTCCTCCTACCAGCACGTGGACCCAGTAGCCCACGTGCACGGGGGTGACCTTTCCTTCTTCCAAGCGGCATTGGCGGCATTGATAGAACCAACACATGCCAGCCTCAGAAAATCATGCAAGTCGCAACCGTTCCTTCAACCGGGCTCACATAAGCCAGCTACACGAACACCAGCTGTTCAAACCCTACCGTTGGTACGTACCTCCTTCCCTATCCTTCCTTAATCTTCCTTTGTTCGATATCTTTCATCAACGAACTACGGTCTAGGAGAGCACTTGTAGCAGTTCTGCAGCTCACCTACAAAAGCGAGACACCAGACAAGAATTCCTCCTTTTGACCTGGGAGAGCATTGTCGAATAATTGTTTCTGGCCTTGAACATCATAATAGGTTTCTGAAATTCTCCTGACCTGATGGGTGGGGTACCCTTATATATGACTTGATCTTGGGGTGCCTTCCAGCTACGAAGTCCCCGAACATTTAGGATAGTGTTCATTTTCTGAAACGGAAGTACCCTCTCAGGGTCCGACGTCAACATCTCCTTCCGAAAGAACAATACTTTCCATTTGGGGTCGCAAATATGCCGTCCAACGTCAGCAGCAGCTAATGACCACCCTCTAGAGCGTCATTGAACGCGTAGACTAGTCTGCGTACAGTCTTGATTTATCGGTAGGTTTCTCGGCCACCACAATCGGAACAGTCCACGTTGAATAATTTGTAGGGTGAATAACGCCATGTTCCTATATGCCTCCAAATTCCTCGTGGACCGCTTCCTGTATTGCAACCCGGGCACCTCAATATTGCTGGAATATAGGCTGCTTTCCAGGCTTCACCATCAATCTCGCCGTTGACTTGCCAATCGTTCCCTGGGACAGTGTCAACTGCTCGGCATACTTCTCCCTCAGAGTCTGTTCTGTTTCTATGGTTGCTGCTGCTGCTGCTTCTGCTGTTGCTGATTCTTACGCATCTGTTGCCTTCTGCTTCTATTGCAGCTGCCTCTGCCACGTCTGTTGCCGTTGCCTCAGTCGCTGCTTCTTCTGCTTCTGTGGCCATTGCTGTTGCTGCTGCAGCTGCCTCTGCTTCTGTTGCTGTTGCCGTCAGTGCCGCCCCAACAATTATTATTTGCAATTTTTCGTGCATGAATTTTTTTTCTGTTTACGAGTGATTATCAGCCTTTTGCAAATTTAAACACTGTGCACCAGATAGGTTGTGGCGGTTCTACAGCCCACCTCCTTCAAACTCAGGACGCCACTGACGTGTTCTCGCAGGGTAAATCTTGGTTACCCAGTCGCGTCTTTCCCAGCGTAATGGCGCATGTCCGCACCGACGCGCGACCTTTGTCCTCGCACGACCGGAGCGAATAGAGGCGCCCCAAACTGGTCGACCTATCAGCGTCCCGGAGCGCTCGTGGCCAATCAGCTTCCATGAAGCGCTCTCTAGTCGTCGGTCAATTCTTACGCAGACGGACACTTGGAAATCCGTCCACGATCGGGACGCGCCTGACGCCACGCGCTCACGCGGCTCTGGCGGCCATGCCGGAGACCAATTGGTCTCTTTCTCCTAACTTTTATTTACACAATACATTCTTCCGTCTACGCAGGACTTCCCAAGTCTTCTCCCATCTCCTAAGGAACTAGGCCAGGAAGCTTGTAGATGTTAGGGTGAACCGTATAAGCCTTAACACCTATAAGGTCACATGCGATAAAAAAGTAGCTTTCTTGATATTCGCCGCACAGGATTTGAAAGTCGCCTCTAATAACAGTATGCAGAAAGATAGTATTACCGACAAAGACCCAGGATACAAGTATGACCATTTCTGGCTTATTAGCCGTCGTCAGCCGGTCATAACCAGACCCAAGTGGCGCCTCAAGCTCGCAAAGTTTAGGGCATTTGATCCTGCTCAAGAAGGTCGCGAGTACGACGCTCAAGTTTGACACCACTTGGGTCTGGGTATGACAGGCTGATGACGGCTTATAATCCACAAGCGGCTATTCCAGCCTCCCTTGTCTTTGCTGGCAACATTGTCTGCCTATATTACCAACTGCTACAGCTGTCAGGGCCTCTGTCGAGTCCCAAGGCAGAGCAGGACACATGAGTTCCGTGTGCGGTCGGGTGAGCGTTCATCAACGATTGTCAATATTCCTCGATCTAAACTGACAAGAAAACCAACTCGTCGCGCAATGGTTAGGGCATTTGACTCTGATCAGAAGCTCGTGAGTTCAAGGCTCACGGATAATACGACTTGGGTTCCGTTTGCTGTCGGGTGAATGTTCATCAACGAGTATGCAGAAAGGCAAGGAGCTTCATTTACGTCCTCTCACATCACGGAAGTGCTAGTTCACGTAGCACATGTGTCTGTCTGTCTGGCCAAGCAACCACACACAGAACTCTGCCTGCGAAGCGCACTGTTGACACAACATCGTTGGCACACGAAACTTGCAAAAACGCTCTGCCAAGCATTAAGAGCGCGCAGTTGGCTGATGGGTTTGAGTGATGTTTCGACCCTTGGTCCTCCGAGTGCTAACACCCGTGGTCTATAGTCGACAGAAGCCGGCGCAACAACATCAGTATCTCAATTACGCGTTCGCTCTATGGGAGAAGAGCAGACATACGAAAATAACATAAAATCAACTTCCTTGGCATTCAGCGAGCAAAATGTGAGGCGAGCTCGAATGACAGTGTGCAGAGAAGAGCTATGTGCTGGCTATATCTGTCCTAACTGGCTCTTTCGCTCGTACGCCGCTCTGACGACTCGATCTCACAGGCCATGCAAGTGGGGATACCGCACAAGCTGCCGACAGAATAAGCGCTCTACCCAGCCAATCGGATGAGTCCCAGGGCCAGTCAAGACGCTAACTCCTCAAGGAGACCAGGTGATTGGCTTGATTTCATTCTGACCTTGTACAAACTCATATTTTCAGATTTTGCCTTAAATGCGCCGCTAGCCTACGTCAACAAACTTCTATCCTGCTGCCCTTGCTGTTGGTTTCCCCCTTGGGGATTCGGTCGAGGCACCCTTGGACGCAGGACCATCGAGGCTTATGGCCATTTCCTAACAACACCGAATTTTGGTTTTAGAGTATGAATCAGGATGTAAGGCAAGGGGTTACTGCGTCACTCTGTGTGGAAGGCCTTGACCCAACCTATCCACATGACAGCCTCCATGGCACATTAACCGCAGCAAAGGTGACTGTTTACCATTATCCGAATGAAATAAGAGAGACAGAGATAGACTTTAGTTAAAAAATATAATTTTAAATTTTTAAAAACTTCTCCCATTGACTGTAAATAAAATTAGGCACGTAACCGAATAACACCAGGAGATCATAAGCAACACACAAGAGCTGAGGCGTGCAAGTGTCAACATCATAAATAATCCTCCAGGAATGAGTCTCAAATTTTCGACTTGCATTTAAATGTAGGCAAGATTGGATTTCCTCCGACACTATGCTAGCGTCGTGCGCTAATGGCCTCATTGCTTTTTTTCCAAAATAAACAAATAGGGCTAAAATCTGTTCATAATGGGCCTAATAGGCCAAACGATGTATATACACAAGGAATTTACTCGCTCACTTTAGCGAAATTGGGAATGAGGAACAAGGTATTAAGAGTCGACATAAGCGACTTGTTTGCACACTGAACTAGCAATCCGCGCACGTGCACTGGACGTGGTGGTGTCGCACTGAAGGACACTATCTGACTGGTACGATTGCAGTCTGACCCTGTACATGCTCCAGCATACCTTGTGTTATTCCCATTTTTTGCAATTTGGAAATTCTCCACGTCTATTTCCGGTGACTTCCTGCTAGACCATGACCCATTGCTAACCTATTCTTTGCTCTCCGTGAATGGGGCCATTTTTCGCTAAAACTTCATGATTTTTCATCATATATAAAGCAAGTATTCTCTCACTCATTTTTTTTCCCTCGTGCGAAAGGTTGTTCCCCCCTTCCTCTGAACTGCGTGCCCGAGCCCCCTTCTTTCCAGTCCAATGCACATTGGTGTTAAAACTAGTCCCCCGTTCGGCTCTCTTGCCTTTTAATCACCCTTGCCAACAATGCTTTCAGCTCCTGGCTGCAGCAAGAAACAACTGTTGAAAGAGCTACTTGATATTGCCTCCCCCTCACACTCTGGTTCGATTACGGCTGCCCCCACCGCTGACCTCAAAACGCTTACAATTCCTCCCCCCCCCTTGCGGGCACAGTATGGTCTCTGTTTGCGTCAACCCCCCCCTTCGCGCTGGTGTTTTCAGACCATGGGAATGGCCTCCTGCAAGCATATAAAACCAGAGCCACGCCCTCTCTCCCACTAACACACACAAGTTTTCCGAAGACTAGTTTCGACC
>JAYGXS010000009.1:6751125-6766526 GCA_036362985.1 Ligula intestinalis
CTCTCTCCCACTAACACACACAAGTTTTCCGAAGACTAGTTTCGACCTGCGTGACGTTATTGTTGAACTTGCGTTGTTCCCTTGTCAGGCGATTTGACCGACTCCCTTCGCTCTTAACTAGGTGTATCCATTGTTGAATACCGTATCACCTTGATAGTTGTTGCCACTGGTGTTGGCGTACGCGTGACTGCTGGATACAGTCGGAGAAGTCAAGAGACGAAACACCTTGGTTGCCCTTAGAAAGTACGCTGCCGGACTAAAAAAGTAAACATCTGGAACACGATTTTTATTTGCCTGACGTTTCGGATTCCCTCGGGAATCCCTAGTCATAGGTAATCGACGAACAGTCTGAAACATGCGCAGGTTTCAGACTGTTCTTCGATTACCTATGACTAAGGATTCCCGAGGGAATCCGAAACGTCAGGCAAATAAAACTCTTGTTCCAGTGATCGCATCTTCGTCTTCTGAACTGCTTCCTGGGACTCGATTATTCGTTACTATTGGCAGTAAGCTTCTATCATTTCGCTCTTTCCCTTGATTTATCCTTAGGGAATTCGATCGAGACCCTGTTGGACAGCGGCCATCGAGGCTTGTGACCATTTTTATAACACAAAGGGCAGCACGGGAAGGGGTACTTCATCCGGACCCAGACGAGCAAGTTTACCGTTGCTGCATGAAGGGCATGCGGCAATAAGGAATTGGACCTGAAGAAGATTCTTTAGACGCCCATCTGAGGAGACCGGTATGACTGAGATGGTTGGCAAAGCCAATTAGCCCCTGTACGCGTGACAAACATGTTGTGACCTACTCTTCATAGGCAAGCAAGCCCCAAGGCCCACCGCTGCTAATGCGTGCGTCTGCACTGAAGGCGGCCTCTTCAACAGCCAATCACAGACGCCGCAAAGCTGCTCTCGCCCGGTGGCGAATAAGACGCATGCACACCTAGGCTGATACAGTCTGTCCGGCCAATAACCTCCAAGACCCAGCCAAGAAACGCTCTCTCTGGCCGCTGGGATGCCTGCTGCTAAGACATCACTTCAGACTATGCCACTCCAACGGAAAGACGTGCGCTTCGAAGTCAAATTTCTTCCTGCTCATCTTCCATTCCTTTGTATTCTGGCCTCCACCGACTTCTTCTTTCCCAAGGAACTATGGTCGGAAGATCGCAGTTGCTAGGGTTTAACTCGCTCAACCCTCAGCCATATACATACGGACTAGCCCTGTAGCGGTTCAACTCATACTGACACGGCATACGAATTTTCTGTTGACGTTTTACCTAACCACCGGCTTTTTCCAGCCGCTCCTGCAACCTGACCCATTTATGTCAACCACAGCCATCCACGTTGCTTGTAACTCTACCTTGGTACGTAACTCCCTTACAAATTTAACTAACCTCCCTCCGTTCAGATTCTTTCAGTATGCTTACTGCGGTCTAGTAGGGGTGTCCATGTTATCCCGAATGTTGGCTACCCTGTAGCGGTCTCTGCCGGCCAACGCCCGCCATTGTTTTGTCCGGCGTCATTTTTCAACGCCAGCTGCCTCAAGGTCATCCAATACCTCAGTCAGCGCTTCCAGTCGCGCTGATCTGCAGAGACTTGACCTTCTTCCACTCGGACTCACACACGTGTGTCTAGGTTCTCGCGGCCGCCAAGCACCACTCGAACGAGTCCCTTTTTCCCCCCTCTCGGCCACCCGACGTGACTTAGGACCACGGCGCTCCAGCGGAATGACGTGTGCTCCGAAGTCCAAATCGTCTACATCTATTCTGCGTTCCTTTGTGTACACAATAAACTATTCCTACTATTCTGGCCTTCCCATGACTTCTACAATTTCTAAGGAACCGGGCCTGGAAGATTTTAGGTGTTAGGGTTAACCGTGTGAGCCTTAACTCCTATAGCCCC
Organism: Ligula intestinalis; assembly: GCA_036362985.1. Taxonomy (NCBI): domain Eukaryota; kingdom Metazoa; phylum Platyhelminthes; class Cestoda; order Diphyllobothriidea; family Diphyllobothriidae; genus Ligula; species Ligula intestinalis. Next base: position 6,753,027 of record JAYGXS010000009.1, read on the forward strand.
ACCTGTAAACTACATGCACGCGAGGACTTCGGGTATCGCCCCAATTACAATGCACAACGGTCGCGTTACCGACGTGAAGGAGCCGCAATCTGGGGCGGACTGGGATGCTTTGCGAGTTAGCAGTCTTCCCAGCTTGTTGTGATAACTACTGGCGCGTCAGACTGGGTGTAGTGAAGAATGGATTCCCTATTATAAATCGACAGGAAAGAGATTGGATGCTTGCCGGTTGTATTCATTCACTGGAGGTTTCGAATTTTTAATGGAATCCATCGTCACAGACGTTTTTCATGGTCGATAACAGAGCACTGGCTTGGCATAAATATTCAAATTGCATCTGTGATTGCTATAATTAGCACAAAAAAGCTTACAGGGATGGGATAAACGTTAACCATTGCAGCGAACTCGACGGAGTCCTGCTTCAAAAACGGACTTATCCGTTTTGAGGTTTGAATTTGCACATACCGTCTCACAGTCCGGCTGTTTATTACTGACTTTACATCAAAAACGACGAGTGTCGTGAAAAACATTCCTTTTTTATATTGAACAACTTCAGCCGTACAGCAAACATCGCAATTATCTGCTTGAACCCAGCCACACTTTAAGAGTTATGAGTTGAAATGAAAAACCAAAGTTCCTGTTCCTCCTCTTAGCAGTAAGCTCATATTGCTCTGTTTATAAAGCGCCCAAAGGCTTCATACATTTGCTTCCTGTCTGCTCGTTAAGTGCTCTGTCTGACGTAGTAGCCGACATAAATGTTTTAGTCTGGTGGTAGAGATTACAGTTTCAAGCAGATGCGATTCCGCTAAGGACACGCAATGTGCAGGCTGTCTCTGTATGTCGTGAGGTCGTAAATTATGGATACAGACAGTCAGGTTCAATTAATTCTCCTGTTTATGCACTGGGTCTGCGGAAGAATAAATGTAGGGAGATGTCTGGTAGACATTCCAACTAATTGCTACTATATTAAATTCATAATTTTTTTTATCAAAAGTAGCTTATGTAGCCCACTCAAATACCCCTGCAAAAATGGTGGTTATACAGTTTTGATTTGGGGGGGGGGGGGGGGAAAATAGGATTGGCAGAGAACGAAAGTTTTAGAAGTAAGTGAAAAGGGAAAAAACGTAGTCGAAGTTGCTTCCCGCGGCCGCTGGAAGTAAGTTTTTCCGCAAGTAAAATGAAGGTGTGCATGGCGCTTTGCGACGCAGACTATACTAATCTAACTCCAGAACGGTAAGTTAGACCTCAGGTAAGTTGAAGTAGACGACCTTCTAACCACCACTTCAATTTTTTGGGAAATTGAAGAAACCTGCAATTTGATAATGGGGTTTTTCTGCAATAAGTTAAACGATAATACAGAGTAGGAAAATCGACAGATATCAATCAACAACACTTCTATATACAGTAAAATAAATGTGCCTTGAGCATTTATTAAAGTATATTCCACTGCGTGTCCTAATTTCCCACCCATAAAACCTTATAACCACCGTTTTAGTAGGAAAACATGCAGACAGTAGGGATTAATGAGTGGGCCTACATAAGCTACTGTTGCCTTTTTAATGATGCATGCCCAAGAGGAAGGTTGTAGCAAAGATTTACAGAATGCAGCATCCAAGAGTAAAGTTACAATATAGCTTCGTAGGCTGTGAGGTAAATAACTCGATTCCTTTACGCAAACTGAAAGGCACTTTTTGAAGGTTGGGCGTACTTTACCACGTCGAAGAACTTTGTAAAACTCAAAAGGGTATTCATTGTTTATTAGACAATTCTGTAGAAATGCAATTCGTGTATTCTCCTTCGTAATTCGGCATCGTAATTCCAAAAGTCTTTCCAAATACTCGATGGTATCCAAAGGGAGGTGCTACCTCAGAAATTTGAAGCATAGTTTTCCCGGTGAGAACTTAAAAATTGTAATGCAAAATTTTAAGGGATCCATAAGATTTCATGAGTGCTCGTCAGTTGCATCCACTCAGTGCGTTAAAGGTTCATGAACGAGAAAATTGCGAAATCCGATTTGTACAGAAATGCCATAGGTCATAATCACTAAGGCTAATTAGTAAAGAAGGAAGGTTAAACGAGGTGGAGGGGGAACAGGGAAATTGGGTTGCGGGAATAAAAGGGGGGAGGGAAATGCGCAAATCTGGGGGCCTGTAGTTGCCAAGGAAAGGCCAGGTTAACCACATGCTCCAACTGTTTGCATAGGTCCGGTTTAAAGCGTCTTATACAGGCTGTCTCCAGGTAGCGCAAGATTCGAGAATACACGAATTGAATTTCTACAGAATTGTCTAATAAACAAGGAATACCCTTTTGAGTTTTACAAAGTTCTTCGGCGTAAAAAATTACACCCAACCTTCAAAAACCTCGACCGACTCACACAATCAAAAATAGAGGATTCTATTCAGCCGTTGGATCATAACAAATCCCTTTTGCATCAGACCAATCACATTCTAGACAAGATTGGTTTTTACTGCTGGTGCATATTCATAAAACACACATATATCATACCAAGGAAGACCAGAGAAACATTGCACCGCAAACTACTCAAGTCAATTTGTAATATGCCTACAGAGGAGATCTTCCCTTCAAACACGGATGAATTTATGTTGAATCTTTCTGACTTCCAACTCAATAAGTTGCAAACAGAAGCCCTTTCATTAGGACTTGATTTTTGTTTGCCGAACAATCGAAAAGTCTTGTAGACATTGAAGCACAATTCAAAGATTTATACTCTCAACTGTCCGACCTTAAACCTAGATCCATTGATGATCAAGGATGGATGAAAGCAAAATTTGTGGACATTGCCTATCAGTACCGGAAAGGTCAATAACACAACTTTCTCCTATAACCAAAGACCATAAAATTGCTATATCCGAGTTGAAATGCCACAAAGAAACACTTATTTCTAAACCGGATAAAGGGCATGGAGTAGTTATTCTCAATCGCAAGGCCTATGCCAATAAATGAAAGCCATCTTAAATGATTCTAGCAAATTTCGTCTAGAATCGAAAGGCAAAGATGAAACAAAGGCATTGGAAGGTTCAGCTTGGAAAAGTATCAAGCTTATGTTGGACAATAATTTGATTGATACCATAACTGCTTCGCCGCTAAAACCCAGAGGTTCCCACATCCCACGACTCTATGGATTACCGAAAACCCATAAAAGCGGTATTCCTTCAAGACCCATTCTTTCATAAACTAGCGCGTTGGCTAGTAAAGGAATTGGAACCAATTCGCCAAAGATTTTCCAAATTCACATTGAAAGACAGTTTCCAGTTTATTGATGAGATCAGGCAGCTTAATATACATGACAAATATATGATATCCCTGGACGTTGAGTCCTTGTTTACCAACGTGCCGTTGGATGAAACCATAGACATTATTTGTGCTTATTCATCTGACACACGCCTGTCCCCGGAATAACTACGGAACTTAATGCAACTGTGTACCAAGAATATCAAATTTATGTTTGATGGCCAATTCTATCGACAAATTGACGGAGTCGCAATGGGAAGCCCGCTTGGACCAACCTTTGCAGACATATTCATGGGTCATCTGGAAGAAAAAGTACTCGCAAAATTGAACCACACAGCACTCTACAGACGATATGTAGACGATGTTTTCAGGATGGTGGAGAACATGAAAGAAGCTGAGAAATTATTGTCCGCAATGAAAAAGCTTCAGCCAGAGATTAAATTTACTATGGAACCAGAACGAGCTAACCAACTGTCTTTCCTCGATGTCCATTTGTCCAGACTGACAGATGACTCCATTTCACGGATGGTCTACCACAAGAATACCTGGAAAGGTCAGTATTTACATTATCTAAGTTTTGTTCCCATTCAATGGAAACGTAACTTGGTATGTAACCTTTTCCAGAGGACTAGTAAAATCTGTTCCGAGGAAATTTTGGACGCAGAATTAGGCTGTCTCAAAGATACTTTACTGAAGCGTAGATATCCACCTCAGTTTATAGAAAAATATAGCAAACCCTTGCGACCAAAAATGAACGAAGATTCAGCTCTTAAAAGGCCAGTATTTGTATCCTTGCGCTTCAAGGGTGATAACATCTTAAACACTATTAAGAAGCGCCTACTCAAGGCTAGAAAAAAAAGAAACTATTACGCCGCTGGACTTATATTCTGCTCTCCAACAAAACCCTTGCCAATTCATTGTGTTAAGGATGCCTTACCTTTGCACGCCACCTCCGACTGCGTTTATGAATTCACATGCACTTGCGGATGCAAGTACATAGGGCGAACGCAAAGGCAATTGGCAGCCAGAGCCAAGGAGCACCTGCCTAGTTGGTTATTCTAGCAAGAAAACCGATACCCTCGTTTCTCTATTACAGAACACTTGCTGGACACGGATCATTCTGTAGACCCTATAACTTCATTCCGAGTTCTTGTTCGAGCACGAACATCTCGAATCTTGTGCTACCTGGAAGCAGCCTGTATAAGACGCTTTAAACCGGACCTATGCAAACAGTTGGAGCATGTGGGTAACCTGACCTTACCTTTGTAACTACAGGCCCCCAGATTTGCGCATTCCCCTGCCCCCTTTTATTCCCGCAACCCAATTTCCCTGTTCCCCCTCCACCTCGTTTAACCTTCCTTCTTTACTAATTAGCCTTAGTGATTATGACCTATGGCATTTCTGTACAAATCGGATTTCGTACTTTTCTCGTTCATGAACCTTTAACGCACTGAGTGGATGCAACTGACGAGCACTCATGAAATCTTATGGATTCCTTAAAATTTTGCATTACAATTTTTAAGTTCTCACCGGGAAAACTATGCTTTAAACTGTCACTGATTGCCAAAAGGCTGAAATTTGCAGGAAGATTCAAAAGAACACAATTTTGATGTAAGCAAGACCTTAAGGATGAAGAAAAAGGAGAAGAAGGCACGCCGATCACCTGAATTATGTTTTTTAGTTTGACCTACTGAACTCTTACTGGGTCGAACGTCAGGAATAAAAGCGTCAATAAAAGACAGGCAACAGTTATAGGGGGCAGGGGCCGGTCACTCAACACTGACGTCAGCTCGCAGATGCCGACGATAGATAGATAAATCGATTGATTGAATTCTCATCCAAGGCCCAGGCTCCAATCAATTCCCAACTCACCTGGCCGCGAATTTAAACTTGTGTTCGTTTTGCAGAGGTGGACAAATACTTCCGATAATTCTCCCGTCTTACAGTCGGTTTAATTTCATGCGTGCGCGAACTAAGCATCCTTCCAGTCTGTCCTGTGTAATTTAGAGAACAGTTTAGACATGAAATGTGATGTACTACACACGACTTCTCACCAGCACTTAACCGGTCCTTGATTTACCTGCTCATGCCTCAATTCTCGGATCTCCCAGAGCCAAACTCACTTCCCCTTAGACTTCCCATCCAGCGGTTGCCTGCACGAATGCAACGAACTGGCGTGATGTGCGAGCCCCCGTGTAAGTCAGAGGGAAAGGAGTATGGCGTGACGCAAAAGTCGGCGCAGGCCTGCATTACTGAAAATAAACTCACGTGTAGGACAAAACTGTAGGCCTGAACGCCTGGGTCAGCAGTGAACGTCGTCACTTGTGACAATGGAAATTTTCTACAAAGATCGTATTCCTAGCACAAGCTCCTTTGACCGTTAAACAGAATGCTTTAATAAGGCTTCACCAGTGTTGTCCGGAATTGAGTTTTCAGACTACATTTTTGCAGCCGACGCTAAACCTTACCAGTTACTTCAAGGTCATTCGCAGTGAGCACTCTCCGACACTTGACCAACTTCTACTCGGACACACACACATGTGCATCCAGATAATTGTGACCACCCAAGCGTCACATGAACATGCCACCATACAGGAAACCCCCCGGCTAATGCCACGGACCTCAATTGGATAACACCCGAGTTTTCTCCGCAACCCTAATAAAGCGGCTGCCTCCGCTATCTCGCTCATTATGAAGCCTGATGCTACAGGGCCAACACTTGCCCTGGCTTCGCCAGTGGCTACCGCTACCTGCGATAGCGGCTCAGTGTGCAATAAATACACTTATTCTGGTGACATCTGTCTTCTCCTACAACCAAAGATTCGGTCTGATGCTCGTAGTAGCCCAAGTATGCACACCACCTTGACCTCCACAATTTGGTGACCCCCACGTGATCCAAAAACAACTAACAGAAATGGCCGAGAACCATCCAAGCTGTGTTCAGAGTACTGGCTAGTTCGATATCGTCGGTATAACTGAAGCCCCATTGTCAAGCTGTCCGTTCTACGCCTCCCCCCCTACACAGACGATCCAGTCCTACTCCTACAGTAAGGATCCCACACGCAAAAGTTACATCTGATGGAACACAATTAGGCAAGTGAACGGTTTCAGAACTCGACTATGTCGTGGTCGCTTACAACTAGCAATGTCAGCTTTCTCCGCCCCTTCCTCTCCTAGCAGAGGTAAGAAGATGAATCTAAAATTGTAGTATATATATATGCCTATGTTTGAGTCAAGTCGAGACACGAGGGTGAAAAAAGGCGAAACAACGAAAGTAAACAAAAAAGCCGGCGGCGTCAGCGGCAGAAAAAAGAAGAAAACAAACACTAACAACATGCACAAAAGCAGAAGGTGTGGCATAGACAACTAGGGAATACAGCGGGAGGAAGAGGGAAGGGGGGGGGAAATGAGGACTGATTTTTGGCAAAATGAGCCAGGGAAGACCGTGTGTGTTTCAAGCGGAGGAGGCCACAGCCGCGTCTCCACCCCTCTGAAGCAGACCCTGAATGATCTCCGCGTAGTGCGGTCCAAAGACGTGACGATTGTGAGCAAGCAGCTGCATCAGGCGACTGGCGATGATGGTTAGATCGTAGGTACGACTGAGGTCGCTCGACTGCGCGTCCCCTTCCGGTGCGCTGGCGCCGGCAGACAACGGCGTCTTGTGCAGGGCTCCACCAGCGACCAGACGATCGCAGGACGGAACCGATTTCGATGCGCCGCCACTACGGCTCTCCGACAGCGCGCCGAACCCCGAGGGCAGAGTCAGGGGATCCGGTGGTCGCGAAGACAGAGCACTCCGAAGGAAGTCCAGGGCCCTGCTGACTGAAAGATAGAAAACGAGGGCGGAGGGAAAGGGATGACTCGTTGAAAAGGCGTGAACGATCGAAAGATTTCGCGGGAGTGGGCGTTCGCCGTACATGCTACGGGACACACCTGCTTTAACCACCGTCAACAGCCGCATAGCGGACGACATTGAATGGGGAAGTCGGACAGAAATGTTGGGCGTCAGTCACACGACTAATAGTGTATGCAGATTTTTGACAGTCGCAAGGATAATTGCTCACGCCGACAGCAAGACCGCACGAGAGCTAATTGAAGCCTGGGCCTCGGATGACAACTCTTTCAACCGGTGCACTGAGTTGGCGCCCGCCTACATCGCTCTCCGCAGGCATATACGCACGGCCGAAACTGGTGATTAATTAGTCTCCCCCCCCCTCCTTCTCCTCTACCCCTCGTCCACTCCTCCTCCTTCCCCCCCTTTCCCCTACAACAGTAGACTGGTTCATGCCCCCTATAACTGTTGCTCGCCTTTCGTTGATGGTTTATCTCGGAAGATGGGCTCCCGCAAGAGCCCGAAAGCTCAGAAGAATAAAATTACAATTCCGGTGATCGCAACGACTTCTTCTTCTAGACAAATACCTGAGATGCGAACCTTTGCCTGTAGTCTTACTACTTACCAGACGTGAACGCTCGCCCGGATGCCTTAAAAATCAGACCGGATAAATTTTAGGACGCACGTAAGCTCATAATCCAATCCTTTATGCTTTTTGCAATACTAGGATGTATGATACAATTATAGAAACATATTAATAGAATATACTATCTGAGAGACTTAGTAAGTATGACTACTGGAATTAGCACTCTCAGCACTGGCATATTACTTTGAATACAATTTGACCAAAGTACTCAAGTAGGATTGCAATATTCATTATGGGACATCCTACTTCCAAGATATTTCGAGCATGACAGGGTACCGGCATTTTTTGCATTAGTTTTCAATGCCCTCACGAATTCAGAAATATTTTGAAGAAAACATGCGCAATAATATTCCTTGTTTTACAGGTTCGGCGGCAGATTAGACCCCCATAAACCTTACACTTAAAAAGAGTATTTTTCTGTCATAAAAAGCTTCCCATTGTAAGCTCTTTCAAGAGCGTAAAATATCTATTCATAATACATCGCACCCCTCAATTTACTAATTTTGTCACTATAAAGTATACAACACGATCCAAATTCAGTGCCAAATTCTATTCGAAATATATGACCTCCTTCTCACAGTCTATAAAAATGTTGGTTTTCTTCAAATAGAATTTAGACAGCATGCATTTTTGTAACTTTTGATACCAGTATAAAGGCGGATAAGGCGTAAAATTATTTGTTAATTTAGAAAGGCATTAACTTTTCAAGTATACACTTTGAAGAAGACGGAAGTTGCTACTAAATACGCACCGAAAGAATATTATTGCTGTTTCCTATGAAATGCATTTTGAGCAGGACTGACTAAAGAGGTCCTTTTTACCCTTAAGTTACGGCAATAACCTACCTTTACACTTTCAGTAGCTCGACTTTCCTCTTCTTTCGTTAAATCCCACCATCAGAAGGTCGATTTCCTCTTTTTATTAAATTCTGCCAATATAAGATTGGATTTTCTCCAATTGGCATCAATAGCCTGCGCAACAGGAGTTTATGTTGATAAAATTCGATTCTATTTAGTACATTGAGACAAATATAATTTTATTAAATTTAATATTTTTTGATCGCTTCCACCATAATTAAATATTCATTTACACCCACTAACCAAGAATTAAACGTTTGTCCACAAACTACATTAGGCAGTTGGGCGGGGGGGGGAATAGATATGTAGAAGGTCCTACAAGTCAGTTTTGCCATATTTTGATTTAGAGGGACATTGAAAATCCATTGGAAGAATACAGGCTAAGTAGAAAGCCATTTTTTACGACGCATGCATTAAAAGAACGGCCAGGAGGAAGCTTGGTCAAAAGCCGGCATTCAAACGTGACTGAAATGCCTTCGAAACAAGCCGTACAATAATTAACATTACAACCCTACTGAAGTAATTTATTTGAACTGACAACACACTTCAGAATTTCGGTTGATATTGCAAGAGATGGATAATTTACTGTTTGTGCTACGATATAGCTACTTATGTCGCAATATTAGCTCTCATTGCATCAAAGAAATAACTGACACATAAGATTGTAGACGGGATGTTCTCCATTGAGGACAGCAGTGACCTGCTTCACCAATGGATCATTCAATTCCCCGGGCAGATCGCAGTTCGTCCACTGGAGGTCAGCGTCCTCGGGGGCGGTCGAGGCATCTTTGCAGAGGCGGTGACGCCATTGGCTCACAATCGCGAGAACACGCGTAGTTACAAGGTCAATCAGATTGGGCAGTTTACTGTAACGAATGAGAGAAAAGTTGAGGAGGAATGCTGGTGAGGTCAGTGTTCAAAAAAAGGGAAAGAGAAATTAGGCGGAGTGAAGGAGAAGGGATCAACGTTTCAGCCAATCTTTCTGAAGTCTTTGCTCTCTTAGGTGATACATGCGTAGGAATGACGCGTCTAGGGAAACTATGCATAGTTCGGCGTGGGTATAGCTCATTGTCTGACAGCTACCATGCGTTCACAAGTCATGCAAATAAAAGTTCCACTGGATGTAGGTGAGCAGTCTGACGTCGATTATCAGGTGTCATTTCGCGACTGTTCTTGCCATGATACAGGGGAGACCGGGCGACGACCTAGCTCGCGAATAACGGAGCACAAATGGGCAGTGCGGAGAGGCAACTCACTGTCCCAAATCGCTACCCACACCCTGGAAGAAGGCCACGAATTCGACTTCTCGGGGACACGGATAATGGCACGAGCCAGTAATAAGATGGGGCGAGAACTGCTGAAGGCCTGGGTGCCAGATCCTAACTCCATAAACAGGTATATGGATATACCGCCGCTACTTTGCCAGCCGTATTCGCGACCAGAAACCACGGCACAGTTCCCGTACAAAATGCAGGCTGCCACGTCAAGGTCATACGTCATAACTTCAGGAACGCGCGTAGGGGACACACGATAAGATGGCGTGAGAATGGAAGTGGCGTGGGCATTGACCAATCACAAGTGGCAACCCTCTTCCACCCCTATTTACGCGTAGCCAACGCTTGCTGTTTTCACACTTTCTCTGACGATGGTTTCTCGTGTGAAGTCGAAAGCTCAGAAGAATAAAATTGCCGTTCCAGAGATTGCGTCTTCTTATTCTTTACAACAAGAACCTGGGCACGCATATTGGCTTCTAGACACAGTTTTTTTCTCCAGCAGAGTGATTCAGGCATGGAATACTCTGCCTGCGGACATCTTTATGCCCCCATCAGTGGATACTTTTACGAGGAAGCCTGATCAGTACCAGGCCATCGGAAACTAACACGCTGCTCTCCTTGTACTATCATCAACCGATTGTCACCCGCTATAAAACATGCTACTATCTATTGTTCAGTAACAAAATTTAATTGTTTCGAAAATTCGATCAATACCGAGTAAGGAGTTCAAAGACATTCGTCTACGTTCCTGTACTAAGAGCGAAATTAACGTAAAAGCGTAACACGTATATTTAGAAGAAGCCGGAAATTCTGTGCGCGCTTCAGGACTTTCAGCAGCACCTATGAAATGTAAAAAGATCAGGTAGGTGGGGTGGAAGGCAGGGGGAGTCACCTTGCTGAAGTGGAGTCGAAAAGGCCACGCACGTCGTTGCTGACAGTCTCCTTCAGTCGGGTAAGGCAGCCGACTGGCAGAGAGGTCTGTCCGGGCGGAAGACAAAGGGTGTAATTGTAGGCCACGATATTGCACACGGTCAGGATTACAGAGGCCAGTGTGACGGTGCGTGTGAGACAGTCTGAGAGTTCCTGAATCCGGCCAGTGTCCACGAGCATTGTCTAGGTATCATACAGAAAAACACATAAATATATGATGATAGTGTGGGGCTCACTGATCCCTGTTGCACTCGTTTGGTAGCAAATTACGCCTTTTTCAAGTTTAATCCTTTTGACTGTAAAAAGGTTTCTATTTATGGGATTTTTTAAGACTATGAGTTTTTCGTTCATAATGGACCAAAACCATCAATTTAGTTCATGTTGCAAATGAAGTATACAACACGATACACATTAATCGCAAAACTGCATGAGAATTATGTGATCTGTTCCTCTCCGTCTGGAGATATTTGTGACCTTTCTCAGTCCGAATGCATACAGCAAGCAATTTGGAAGCTTTGGATTCAAGTTTTAAAGCAGACAGGATTCAAAATTATTGGGAGGTTTTTAAAACCGAAAGATACCCTTCCTTCAGGTAGGGTGTATGTTGCTACCAAATGAGTGCAAGAAGGAACATCTTTTCTGCATGTTTTCGAGAAAAATACGGTTCAATTTATAAGGGTATTAAAAATTAATGAGTAGTAGTAATTTTGAAACACAAAATGATTTGATATTTACTGGACGGCGCGAGCTCAAACACATAATGAGAACGGTAATTAGGAAAAGGAGGGGGAGATTCAAAAGAATTGAAGAGAAAGGAGGGCGAAGGAAAGAAACGTAGGCGAAAACAAGGGGTAAGTGGGATGTTCAGGAAATAGAAATGAAGGAGCGGAAGGCATAGAAAGGTAAAGAGTGCGGAGAAGACGTCAGAAAAAATAAGACTCGGGAAGAGGAGGCACAGAGAGTGACAAAAGCGGCACCTCAGGAAACTCGTTTTCGCTGTCCCAGGTGAGAAGAGCAAGGTAGGCTTCACGAAGGATGTTATTTGGGGTCGGAGGAGGGGGCGTTGGGCGTGAGACAGCAGGGTTGGCCCCCGCTGGGGCGAAAGGCGACGGAGCAGAGAAAGGACAAGGACAAGACGGTACAGGGGAGGTACTGGTGCTCCCAGAGAGCTTCTCGAAGGCCTCCTGCAGCCATTCTCGAGTCCGTGCCAGTCCGTCGACACCAGCCTCTGGAAAAAAAGCAAATCGTCGTCAACAAGTGGAATAGTGGGGCAGAACCAATAAACACATCATACTACTCGTAATAAGTCAGTAGCCATGTATTACTACTTCTTAGGATAACCGACAGCTGCTCGCTTCTCGTCTGCAATCATGTAATTGACGCATTTTTTGTATCGATAAAGTTCCCAGCCAATTTGTTACCAGTAGGGAGCTCAAAGGAGTTGGCCTATCTTACCTTTCACAAAACTAAACATGCATGTCTACATAACTGAGTCACATGAAGCTGCAGCAAAAATCGCGTTCACCAGCTAATTTTGCTGTTGCGTTTAGAACACATTGTGCGATGTTCAGTTTGAAAGAACAAAATTCACAAACCTGACATCCAATATTTAGTAGACTGGACGGAATGATTCGGCCAGATGCAGGGAAACAGTGGAAAGCAAGAGTCACTTACTTTTCTGTGCTTCCAGACACTGGTCGAACTTCTCGCGTTCATAGACGGCTGCATGCTGGCGGATGTAGGGTCGCATCTTCTCGATCGTGAAGTTGGCCAGGTCCATATGCATCTGTTCGAGAATCTCGAAGACCCGCCTGTGGGTGCAGAAGGAATAAGGATGATGAGGAGGAGAATAAGAGGACAATATTGCTTATGCGCTGAGAGTTCATAATTAGGTCCAGGAGGATGAGTGGCTGTCACCAAGTGTCAGCCCGGACTCCGCGTTGGGGGTAGAAGTGCGGACCAGATATTCATACTGAGACGCAGCCTTCGATTCCGCCATAGGTACCAACAACCAGGCGTGGGAACCACAGCAGACGCGTCTACGAATCGCGTTCCCACCCGCCCTCCTGGCGGCCAAGGTCTGCTACACCCATCTCCCTACGTTGGATCAACTCTCCCCTCCGCCCAATCCGTGTTTTTGATGACGGAACAGCCCCTCCCGGCCACGCTGCTCCGACTCCTCCTCCTCGTCGCCGGAATCGAGGCCAACCCTGGACCTCTCTGGTACTGCTCGTTCTGCCGAGTCCATCTAGGCCGCCGCAACTGGTCTGTACGTTGCGGCTCCTGCAATGGCTGGTGCCATCTCCGCTGCAGTGGCTTTGCCACGGCTGCCGATTGGTCGCCCGCCTTCGCGTGTCCCAGCTGTCCCGTGCCCCCAGCGATCTCCATGCCTCCAGCCCGTCAAGTCCTGAACCCAAATCCTCTGGTCTCCGACCTTGCCTCACCACCTGGTCTTAAAATCTTACAATTCAACGCCAACGGCCTCCTTGGGAAGCTTGACCAGCTCCTGGCCTTCATGCGCTCGCACAGCATAGCTGTGGCGGCTATCCAAGAGACAAAGTGGTCTAACTCAACTAAGGTCCCTTCCTGTGCCGATTACACGATTTTCCGTCACGACCGCGGCCGCAACAAAGGCGGAAGTTTGGCCTTCCTGGTGGACAAATCTATTGCCCATCACCAGCTTCCCCTGCTTGGAGCCGATCCCACGGAAGT
>JAYGXS010000009.1:6771526-6814149 GCA_036362985.1 Ligula intestinalis
GAGGGTGGAAACTCTCACGAGTCACAAAAACGACTTGACATAACTCACGACGGCGCGAGCAATTCAAACAGCCAAGAAAATCGATCGGCGCAATCGACTGACCCATGGGTGAATGGACGTTCACATCTATCTGAGGCACACAGGAATACAGACACCTTGCTCTGACGATGAAAGCGAGCGAGATTTTGAAACGTCAGCCTGAATATACTTTGGTTTCAGAAGTCGCCTCCTCTTCTTCTTCCTCTTCCGGGGATGATCTAAGGAAGAGATATTTATGCCTCTATAACGGCAGCATGCGTATCGTAACAATTTACACAAACATGGCATGCTATCGGCATTCACGAAGGGTTACGCGAGAGCGACTTCGAGTAGGGCACACAGGTTTAGAATCGAAGGACGCATTTTTCATCGAATCGGGCTCCGGAGTGCAACTGACTGACAGTGACAATGAAGCCAATGGTCGCTAATGATCCTCTAATAAACAGAGGTTACGCCGACTCGCTTATTTGTGCCTACTCAATAATAAACAGTAGCAATTTATTATAAAAATCGAATTCTCAGGTGGACGCGGCAATTACCTGAGGAAGTCGATAGTGTCGGTAATGTCGCGTAGACGGGCCACATCAGCGTCCCGCGCAGGGGCACACCAGGTGGCCATAATGTCGATTATGGGTCCTGCATAGGAGGCCAGATCGAAACGTCCCGTCTGCGCAATCTGGGCTTCCGCAGCCGCCACGTCAAGCTTGTCGTCAATCTGTGCGCGAAGACTGCTCTGATAGGGCAGAATCATATCCACGAGGGACTAAAAGGTATGGAGACCAACATGAGTGAGTGAGAAGAACACTAAATAGGGGGTGAAGGGAACGTGAACTTCTGGATTATGGAATTGGTGTTGTTAATGCAATTTCGGACTGTACAATACGCTAAAAGGAAGACAAGGAGGCTTACCGACTTGATCTCCTTCAACATTTCTAGGGCAGTAGAGTAATCAGGAGGATCGGCCTCTAATTTTTTTCGCTGGATGTCCCAGAAAGCAGCATGCATGGTTTCTTTTACTTTTTGTCGAAGGCTGGAAGAAAAAAAACATAAAAAGTTCCTTTGACTTAATTGAGAAAATGTCGGCAGCCTCGGTGAGAAACGAACCCATACCGACACGAGGAAGGCCTTAGTAAAGTCAGCGCTTTACTCAACTTATCTATGAAGTCCCCATCAGGAGCCGGGAGTTCAACCACACTCGGGTCAACTTATTCGTCCAGCAAACGTATGGAATCCACCAATTCCCAAGCAAACAATATAAAACCCACCAGACAACTACCAGGCACACTTAATTACTAGGAGGGGCTTGGCAGATCTGAAAAATTCATTTCACCTTATGGTGAAAGAACTCGGCGGCTTCGATGGGATTCGAACCCACGCCCTTAAAAGCGGTAATGTAAAAGTAAAACAAAAGCCCGAGTCTGGTCGGCATCAGGCCGCGGAAGAAAGGCACACACATTTGTTAATAATCAACATAATTACAGCGATAAGTATAATGATAACAATCATCATACTCATCGGTGTCTTTTCCTTCTGCTTCACCACCAGTAACAGCACTATTTTCATGACAAACCGAAGCTGTTAACTGCAGGGGAATAAGAAGAGAAGCTTACCGTCCGGTAGCTCAGATCACAGGCAAGGAATTGCAGCCGGCACCCAATATTGCTGTGTCCGGCTTCCTTGTTTAAGGCCAACTGCCTCAACGCCATTCACTATGTCAGTCAGCGCTTTCAGACGCACTGACTTACAGACACTTGTCCGAGTTCCACTCGGACAGACGCAAGTGCGTTCAGATAGTCGCGGCTGGCCAAGCGCTGCTTGAGCACACACCTTCCCCCACCCTCGACCGAAAGAACCTACGCCACCAGACACAATGCCCCTCCGGTAATGTCACAAACGCACCAATGCGTGCTGCCTTAAAGACAAGCGTCGTCACAAACAACCGCTCCAATGCTTTCTTCTCCTGGCGCCCCCGTCCCCCGAGGCTTGACCTCACAGCTGTTTCTGGCCAACCGACAACAACTGCGCCAGCGTCCCCTGTCCTTCGGCATTCCGGCGGCTCCCTCAGTCGACCTCAGCTTATTCAGTCACACACACACCCGCGCGTCCAAATAAGCACGCCTGCCTAAGGGCCACTTGAATACGCCTCTCCTCAGCCGATGCAGCACAGACCTTTGCGGGCAAAATCTCCTCGAACAATTGCAACACACCAATAAAAGAACACTTGAATCTGCTCCGCAGCCACCACCATCTCATTCCTTCTCAGGTCCGACTGGACGCAGTTAACACTAGTTCTGCCTTCACCAGTGACCACTGTTCCCTGGGACAGCAATTGGGAGCTCTGTACACAATAAATCCTTCCCACAGGTGCCTTCAGCTTTTACCGACTTCTTGGGATTGCACCTGAAGATGGTAGTGCTCAAAGTACAACCACTAATTAAACACAACAGACTCATTGTAGCAGTCAAGAGCAGCACAGAAGCCAAGGCAGTGTAAAGGCCCTGTGGGGGTATGACGGAGGTCAATCCAGGGGCCTAATGGCCATATCGCGGCACATCTGCCGATACGGGCCACAGGGGGGACGCGCAAACAGAATCGCCAAGGAAGGGGAGAGCAGCGACGGCAGGCTGGCTGGTTAGTTGCCCTTGTTGGATCAGGAGCCCCGTCGGGTGGGCCTCAATCCCGGCGGCGGCGAGGAGGAGGAGGAGGAGTCGGAGCAGCACAGCGACGGCAGGAACAGACATCGGTGTTTACGTAGGTTTTGATTGCTATAATAGCACCTGTTTTGCTTTTCCTACTTTCTCGTTTACTCATCGACCGTCCTTCGTCTCCACCATCACAGTCCTGGGTGTCATAATCATTAACACCATGTCACCCGACACAAACATGAGCTTCTCCGAAACTAAACATTTGCATGCTATATACATGCTACTGGCTATTTTTAGTAGAATTATTGTTTAATCAAAGTATTTTTCACCACACAGCCCAAAAAATTTGCACTGCCCCTTTGTCACTATGTGAACTGCAACGATCGCGTCGGTAGTCGCCTCTACCGCACCTGTGGTCCTAGGGTGTGCGGCATTGTAACATTCATTTTCATATCGACCTAAAAACCGACTGCTGACGACCGTGGCGGGTTCCTCTGTTTTACCGGCAGACGCGACAAACAGCGAGGCTGCACCATACTCGCATCACCGGCTCTTCGGGATGTTCTCGTGACTCTGCGGTCTCCTCCTCGTGTGACCCTACGGATAAAGATATTAAACGCGATGGGCTCCCGCTGGCTTGCTGCAAACATTCTCAGCAGCATGCCGGTCCTCTCTTGCACATACTTTCCTCCCACGAGCGACAGCTTTTTGCTCCTAAAAATCCCACAGAAGATATTTCAACTTCTAGAATTTCTGGGCCATGCCTTAGAAGTTTTTTTTTCACTGTACCAAGAGGGAGTTCAAAGGTATTTGCCTATAGTTCCTTTATCAAACTTGACTTGACTTGACGCATCACCATAATCATCGCCCGCAATGTGGCCGAGTTTGACTTTAGCTGTCTTCGCACCGAAAAGCCGGAAAACGCTTTAAGTGCACTGTAGGGGCGGAGAACATGAGAAACAAAAAAATGCTTCCGAGTCCGCAACGGAGGAGATGAAAAAAATTATCCTGATTCAAATTACTAGGGCGTCCTCGCCAGCTTAGATTTCATCATAATGTCACGCTCTTTCTCGTATCGACCTAAAAACCGACTGCTGACGACATGGCGGGTTCCTCTGCTCTTGTCACAGCAAGAGCGTATCATGGTCGCATATCCGGTTCTTGGGGACGTTTGCCTGACGCTGAGGTCTCCTCCTCCTCCTCCTGTGACCCTTCGGATGTAGTGATTACTCCTCATGAACCCCCTGGCTGCCGCCAACATTCACAGCAGCATGCTGGTCCTATCTTTCGCATACTGTTTCCCACGAGCGACATTTTTTTGCCTAAAAACCATAAATAACATTCCATTTTGAATTATGAGCCATGCCTTAGTAGTTTTTTTATTGTCTGCTCTCTTTGCTCAGTTACACCTGCTGGCTCGTGAGAACTGACATCACCACATGTGATTGTATTACTTGGAACAAGTGAGTAGTCGCCCAAAATTACGTAAACAACCTCTTTTGAAATGTTCTGCTGTGCCGATGCATTTCTTCACTGCTGTGTACCAATAGGGAGTTCAAAGGCGTTTGCTTATATTACTCATAATAAACTCGACTTGATTTGAGACCGTCACTGAGACCGGCAGCGTCCGCATCCCCATAAGCCCCATTACCAGTACCGTAATCCTCAAAGTATATTGGTTCGCCACACAGAAGAGATCGAACATGAGTGAGGCACTCCAACAGATCGAACATGGTCGCGCACAGTGCACACCGCATAGGCTGACTCAGTTTCATCGAACAGGGGACAGTTATAACACTTCCACAGGGAAAAAGGCATACTAACGAGCTCGCTGACGGTAGAAACTTACTCCTCCTCGGGCTTATTTGAAGATTCGAGCTTAAAGTCCGCGTCCATCGTGATCTCGTGTGCCAGAGACATCCTATAGAAGTCCTTCGCGGCCTGGGCTAGTTGGTCAATGGATACGGTTTTTGGCGGAGAAGCTGTCGCGATAGAAGACAAAAAACGGATTAGGGCAGGCAGGGCGAACTTGAAGTTGGAAGAGAGAAGGGTTCAAGTCCTCGAGAAAAAATGCCCATACTGATGGGAGTTTCGGCCAGCAAAGCAAATATTGGGAAGCAAGTCATCTTTGCTTCCACACGGACGGGCATACAGAGAGCATGGCTGTCCAGTCAGGCAACGTATACAGCCAAGATTAACAAAAATGTTTCACTTATTTCATTAGATTTTAGGAAGACTACTTACTCTGCCAGGAGCATGTGAGTCCAGCGGGGATAAAGTTGAGAAAAGGAAGTCTGAAGTAGTGACGGTGTTGGGGGGGGGGAAGGACAACGGGCTTAACCCTTCATCAGAGATAATAATCACTGACGGTTCAACAATCCCGAGCAACGACCTAGACGCAGGACCGGCGGCTTTCTGTAAGTTGGCTTAAAGCTAGGAAGACTTGCGCAGCGTCTACAACACTCGCTCTTTCGGTGGCAAGACAATGCCAGGAAGGTGAGAGTTGGGCGCTGTCAATCGACAGTTCAACTGTCGAACCTGACGACGTCCACCATGTACGGCAGAGCAGGCTGGTGCAGGGGCGGTGACTTGCGCGCGCATTAGTTTTAAGTGATAATAGTAAACTTGCGCTGTATCTACCACACTCGCTCTCTGCCCCCACTCTATTTTGCGCGATGTCATGGCAGAGTCAAGAAGACCGGAGGCGGGACCGGGCGCATGTGGCTGGCGTAGCCGGAGCCCGTCACGCTGACGCACATTGCATAGAGGTTAGGTGTGTGTGTGGGTCGTAGCCCATAGTTGATCAGGAATCCCCGCCGGAATCCAAACTGGGAGTATTTTGGAGACGGAGAAAAGCCGCGACCTCGACCGGCTTGAGCCACAGGTCCGCGGGAGTGAGGTGGGTGCCTGGCCGAGAGCTGCAGGCGAACAGATGACGGCAGTCATATGGCGAGACGCCGCAGTCGGGACAGCAGTCGGGTATGGATGGGTCGAGCCGGTGCTAATACTGGCGAAGGAGCATGCAGTAGCCACTGCGTAGCTGCGCCAGGGTACAGCGGGTGACCCTCGGGAGATGTCGTTCCGAGGCCGCAATCGGAGGTGGATAGCCACCCAAAAGGACCGGGGGACGGTAACCACGTTTATCCTCGACAACGACTCTCTGGTGGAGACGCTGGAAGCCTGTCTTGGTGGCAGAGCTATCAACAGGTAGATCCGCGAGAGACGAGGCAACAGCTTTCTTGTGGAGTGCTCGAATAGACGGCCGGACGTTGCAGCAGGGCTCGGGAGCGGTGCAACGGTGATGATTGGGATGGCCGGGTTGCGAACAACTCCATCAGAACTGCTGGCTAAGGAGAGTGTTGTGATGGGCGACCGGTAGAACAGAAGCCTCCGCATGAAGATGATCTATAGGCGACATTTTATAGCAGGTTAGGTGTCATCAGGGTCAGGGGCGGCTGAACCTACGCGCGCCATCAACGCCCAAAGGAAGCAGCGGCCCGAATCCTAGCTCACATGCTGGTCCGCCGCCTCACACAAACACCCCATCATAGTCCACCTGGTCACAGTTTTTACTTGACTAGGAATTTGCACAACAACAACAACAACCTGACTGGGATCCCCGCTGAGGGGGAGTGCCATAAAGGCCACATTTAGAAGGAGCCATTGCAGCCTGACTCTCAGTCCGCCAGTCAGTCAGTCACTCTACACAACACACCACACATCGGACTGACTGACTGACTGGGATACCCGTTAAGAGGAAGTGCCACATTAAGAAGGAGCCATTGCCGCCTGATTTTCAGTCCGCGACTCCACATAAACGCATATTGGACTGACCGCGAGGTCCAAGGTATCCCGTCAGTTGGCAACCCTCTAAGCACCGGCTTTTAGCGCACCGTATTTTTGATATATGAGGACAGTGCGCTGAGCTGTCGACCTCATCCTCTACGTCTACTCGTGCCAAGCATAAGCTGGTTCCAACAACACGCACCTGGCTTCTGTGAGGGCAGAATGCACTGACGTGCGGTGAGGACAGATTTGCCAGCCCCACTCTCTCTTCCTCTGCAGAAATCGACTGTGCGAGCCTTTCATAAAACTGGCCATGAGCATGGCCGACTAAAATGGCCATTTCTGGCTCATTAGTCATACCCAGACCCGAACTTGCGACCTCTTGATTAGAAGTATAAAGTTCTAACCACTGAGCCTTGGGCTCAGTGTCTTGCCGGTTTATATCGAGAGATATTGACACTCGTTGATGAATGTTCACCGATCGCGATCACGGAACTCACTCGTCCCGCTCTGCTTTGGGTCTCAATTCTCGAGCCCCGCCAGCACTCACACAGCAGCTAGTAGTGTAAGCAGCCAATGAGATTGGGGACAGAGGCAAGGGCGACCTGAAGCTTTGCTGAGGACTCGACGCAGCCCGAAAAACGCGTGCTGTGAGCCAGTGCATCCACGGCTATTGCCGCTAATCTGACTACCAGGAATACTGGTCAATCTTCTGACGGATAGATAAGACTACAGTTGTTTAAATGTATGCCGGAACTGGAGTCCGGCTTCAGTGCAGCAAACTTTTTTTAGTCCTTAACTTCAGGGAGGCCTCGGGTGATGTGAAGCCCCATAAAGGAGCATTTCAGGTACCGGGCGAGCAACTCGATTGACGAGCTTTTGACTAGTTAACGAGCTGTTAGTGTGTGTGTACCTGTGTACCTGTCCACCGTTGAGTCCTGCTCTCTGGACGTGGGTCCTCGGTCGCCTGCAGCCACTCAGGGAACTGGTACAGTTTGATTGGCTAAGCTTCCAGAGAATAGCGTCTCACACAACGAGCTCAATGTCGGAGCAGATTAAACTCGTTAACCTAAACTCCACTGTAGTTTGCTTTGAAGGTCCGAACGACGTGTGGGCTACAGGCCAAGCAGTAAATCCGCCCCGACTATTGGCAAAAAGTGTTTGCTCAGCAACACGGCCCGCCGATCGGCGTCAAATTTGAAGTAAACCGTGATGAAGCGTTTTGCGCTGCAATTAGGACTGACCGAATATTCGCGATTTCAGCTCACAGGGTAGACAGTGGTTGGGTGATTAAATGACCCGCATCTTCTTCTCCTGAACTGCCTCCCGAAGCTCGACCAGTTTCTGTCTCCGTCGGAAACACTCCTCGATTACTGATTGCTAGTCGCTATGCGCCCGCCCACCAAGCACGTGTTCACCAACAGATCACGGAATGGCTGATCATGTGACCAAATTGGTTTTCTGTTGTAACAGGGGGCAGGCTGTCCTTCAATGCGTGAGAAGGAGGACTTCAAACGGTAATTTTTGACCGTCCACAGTGCCCAATAAACACCTGAGGCCTGAACTCTGGTGCATCCTGTGATCAGCTCTAACGGATCAAGTTGTAACGTGGTCAGGCAACCGAGTGGCCAGCAGACTTAGCATGTTACCCCAGTGCACTTCTACTTGAAAGCACAAGAAAACGCACAAACATCCGCAGAAGTCAATTTGAATAGCATGTGTATAAGAGTTCATCTTCTGCTAACAGAAAAAAAATATTCCGGTGAGCAGAAGATGAACTCTTAATCTTATCCCGGAATTCTGACTTTTTCAAATTTAAACATGTGTATGTTTTCGGCGAGTAACGGCGGTAAGTTTGATAACAGACTTCCAAAGGCAAACCTGACGACTAAATTCTTATCAGGATGTATGGCTCGGGGTGAATATCCGAGTCATTACTGGGAAACCTTACGAAGAAACCCCATCGCCGTTAATTGCTGAAGGCCCCTGCTTGGCGAATTGAGATGAGTCAGCCGACGTCCGGGTGCAAACTCAAGACCATCCTTTTTTCGTGTAGGACCTTCAGGAGAATCCAGTCAACAACGCAAGTTGAACAGACTGTGCGACTAGATACAACCTTCTCCATCGCCAGACCGAACCCTTAGGAGAGACTGTAAAGAACCAGAACTCCTGCAGTGTTAGCAGGCCTCGATGACTGCGATCATTTTTGCTAACAGCGTCCTTAACCGTCACAGGAACTCACGATGGACGGAATCGAACGCGCAGCAGCGAAGCGCATAAGGTAGACAGCTGTGCGTGTGATTATGGCAGAGTTCCAGAATGCGCTGGTTCACACACACACACACACACACGCTTGTGCAACTCCACGGCCCCAAGTCCAGACGTTCAGAGAGAGACCGGCGGTGGCGGCGGCGGCAGTGGCGACACGCAATGGGGCAACAAAAATGTAAATTCGGCTGTGCGATAAACACCCGGCGCAGCCTGCCCAATCGCGCAATAGGCGAAAGCGCGTGCACATCCGAGCCTGGGGGCGGGTGACTGAATAAAGTGCAGTCCAGCAGGCGAGGTTGGTATTAGAAAGTGCACATTTGCATGTAGGCAAGCTGGCCTTAGAAAACGTCGGTTGGGTGCAGAGGGTGGATGTTCCACGAGGTCGTGGCGGACACAGTAGTTCCAACCAGGCCAGGTGGTGCTAGCAAAGGACTACATGAATAATCGGGAAAAATGGACGCTTGGACGAGTTCACCGGAAATGTGGTGACGTCGTCTACGAGATTCGGGTTCGCTCAGACATTTGGGTGCACCATGCAAATCAGTTGAAAGACACTAACGTGCCACATGCAAGCCCAAACTTATCACTGGAACTACTACTAGACACATTCGATTTGCCGAAACCAAGGCAAGAACCCACAACTCCAGCAGCAAGCTGATCCCACGTGCCCTCTAAACGATCTTGCCGAAAAGAACACAAGCGGTCGCATTGCCAATGAACCCGCGGCTCAAATCTTACGATTCAGCTCAAATGGAGGGCGCGTTAGGGACCAGCTTAACTGCGAGTGCACGCCGCCCTGACGAGTCGTCCCCACGACAAAAGGCCGGTCCGCCCACACAAAGCGCACGTGATGACGCGCGCAGCTGTGCCCAAGCTCAGGACTCTAACACGCCAACTGCATGAGTCACAAAGCCAATGAAGTCGTTCCATTACTTGAGCCCACAAGCTGATTGGTCCGACTGCACATGGCTTGTACACACGTTCGCTTGCCTTAAATTATGCTGTACTATGTTTGCTCTAAGACTTCTGCTTTCTGCGCTCTTCTTGTTGTGTTGTTCCTCGATGGCTCACACAAGGCGTAATTAGACGGCGATATCACAGCTTTGGCCACATTTACAACAGTAGAAGTAGCCGTAGAAGTAGTAATAGTAGTAGATGAAGGTAATGATGGCCTAAACATTTATAAGGAGACAGTTCGACCGCCGGTTCCGATGAAACCCACTGCGTGCTCAACATCATGGTTATGCATGCTATTGCAAGCAAAGTGGCAGTTGAATATCACGCCATCTACCAGACTCTTCTTTTGCTCCACCTTGGATGACCGAAAATGAACCCAATATGGCCATCCTGGTCACGCCGTGCTACAGTGAAGAAAAATAGGAGGATAACTCATTATCAGGCTCCTCCCCCTTCCCATTCTTGAAACTTCTGACAGAACTAGGCTGCAATTACCTAGTCACTATTCACTAACAATGTTTAATTACGTTGCTCTGCTCAAATGTATTACCACACAGGCTTGCGGATGAAGGATTTAAGACGTACGTTTGCCGAACTTGACTCCAAAGTATCCAGCATCTTCGGGTTAGGTTGCTGAAAACACACTGAGCAAGAACGACGCCGCCAAAACCGAATCGATCCAAGCGTGATTAAACTCACGGCGCCAGGCGTGGCATTTGTGACACAACTGGTAGAGCATTGGCTTCGCGTTAAGGCTTTCCCTACTATGCGGGTTCAAATCCCGCCGAATGCCGCGAGCTTTTCACAATTTGGTCAACTAAAACCGAGAACGATTAGGGCTACTGCAAGCTTCCTCACGGCAGCCTAATCGGCAAAAAGAGCTGGGTGTGTCAGGTATCCGTCTAATTAGATTGCCCCGTACGTGTGTCTACTGGAAAACTGGAGAGAAAGCTGGCCGATAACGAAAGGCAAAGCGAGATACCGACGTGTTGTTTGATGAGGCAGGTTGCATCTCTGCGATAACATCCCAAAGGCCTCTCAAGAAATCAAACGAGGGCGGCTAAAGTAATTTAGACATGTTCTCCGCATTGAGGCAAAGCTTCGCATCCCAGGTATGTGCATAGATTGAGAAGTGTTTCGATCAACGGAATCGTAGTTATATTTTTCTGAGCTTTCGAACTCTTGCGGGACCCAAAGAGAACCAACCCCCACGATTTCGCATGCACTGTCATATATCAAGGAGGTGTCGGAAGCGACCGAGCATATTGCCGCGGGAATAGGCATTGGAATCGCACATCGTCCTAAAGCTACAATGCGCAGTTGGGTCATGAGGAGCAAGGATCGACTAAATCCCAGTAAGCAGTCGGGTGTAGTGTATCGCATACCATGCCTAAACTGTCCTGTAAATTACACGGGACAGACAGGACGCATGCTGGTTTCGCGCATGCACGAACACAAATCGGCTGTTCGACGGGGTGATGCATTATCGCAAGTGGCCGCCCACACCTACGAGACGGATCACGAGTTCAACTTCGCATCTGCGAGGATAATTGCCCACGCAAGCAGCAATACGGGCCGAGAACTGATTGAAGCCTGGGCATCAGATGACAACTCAGTTAACCGATGCATCGAGCTGGCGCCTGCATATGTTGCCCTGTGCAGGTATCTCCAGACTCACGGCACTGACGGTCCTGGCCCTCCCTCTCTCCCTTCCCTTTTCCCTATGACGGTTATTTGGCCCCTTTCCCCTGTAAATTTTACTTGCTTTCGTTGGCGGTTAATTGGTCCCTTCCCCTTATAAATGTTGCTTGCTTTCAATGACGGTTTTACCTCTAACGATGGACTCCCGCAAGAGGTCGAAAGCTCAGGCAAATAAAACTAAGATTCCGGTGATCGAAACTACTTCTTCTCAATCTATGTTCTCCGCGTCGCCTTCTTCAGGTGTCAAGTTTCCTTGCTGTCCTTGATCCAACGTCGCTGTCCGGCCTGAAGTCACCAAATAAAATAGCCGTTCAACGCAATCTGCCAATGGTTTTTGGACCCCTGGCATCCGATTTTCATGGCTGGAGAGCGGACAGAGCCCTGCCTGCCGCAGACGGTCACGCACGGCGAGTTAGGATTCGTGACATCAACCACGTCTGCTCGATCAGACACAACCGCATTCGCATCAAGTGAAGGTAAGTCACGCAGCCCTAAGATCTGATGGCGGAAGCAGAACACTTTCGCCGGCCAGACGGCTCGGCCAAATTTGACGCTCTAATGCAGTTCCAAGAATTGTTTTCGTGTAGTGACGAACTGTTCTCAGCTGGGTCTTCAGTTGCCCTCCTCTCCGATGACTCAATGTGGACAATGCGCGTATCGAGGGTAGTATAACAGAACTTGTGAGACGGACGACGAAGGTGTCCAAACCATCTCAGTCGTCTTTCTTGGATGACTTGAGATATCCTTTCGATACTGTCGCAGCGAGTGTGGAATGTCTCATTTGAGATGAGATCAATATACTTCACTCGAAGGAAAGTCCTCAGGCCGCGACGGTCAGCCGTAGATGGACGAATGCACGGATCTCCGTAGCAGTGGAGATATCACGTCAGATACCTGAGCGCTTTCAAAGAATTGAGAAAACACGGCGAGCAGCATCAACTTGGGAGACAATGTCGTCCTTACTCTGTCCATTTGGCAGCAGCCTCACCTCGAGGTAGTTGAAACTGTCTATTTTTCAAGTTGACGGCTATTTATTCCTAAGAGTGCTTCCTTACGGTTAGGGAAACAGCTCGAAAATAATTAAGTCTCCCCATCATTTGTAGATAAGCCGACCGAAGTAGATGGGGATGGAGCAGATGACTACTACCAACAAGCATGAAATAGTCATTTTTGGCTCGTGGTGCAGAGGTTTTGGTCGCTGGACAGCTCGCGGTTTCCAGCCTCAGGTAATGCACCACCTGGGGTTGATTATGGCTGGCTGATGGCGGCTAATGAGCCAGAAATAGCTATTTCAGTTTCTCTGGTCTTTGTCGGTAACGTTCTTGTGCCTATACTACTAGCCGGTCTGCGACTGCTGACGGGGCTAGGTGAGCGTTCGTCAACCACCAAAATGACTAGTCTCTCCTACTGCATAAAATTATGCAAAAATCAACTAGAAAAGACAGAAGGAAGTAATTGGGTTTAAGAGGCAATCCCCAAGAATCAGGCCTCGGAAATGAACGACATTCGAAAACATTACCAAGTATTTTTTCAAGAATTGGCAAATCACACACACACTTGCTTCACAGCATGAATGATAAGGTCAAGATCGCTTTGGGCTTCAATGGTCAACAAATAAGCGCCGCGTCTCCACAGAAGAAGGAGTTGGTCTACTTAAAAATTATGCGGTCTAGATAAATCTTCCTTTCTAAACGGAGAGCGCCAAAGCAGCACCGATGATATGCAAAAATAACGCGTGAGGACAATAAATAACTTCAAATGAAGTTTATGTTCTGACTCTATGCGACAACATAATTATTCGGAGATGTGAGCGACCCTGGCTATTCCAACTAGACTATCCTTTCGTCGGCCTTCAGCGCAGAATAAAAAAGATGAAATGAGGATACTAATGCTACATAAACCTCCTCAAAATTGTTGCAGGTGATATAAAAATGAGACCCAATAAAGTTGACTTTCGGAGAGTACGTGCATATAGGGAAAAAATAATAGCATTAGGATATCAACAACCGATTTTAATCAACCGGTGACCACCAAAAACTTCGTCGCCGTCTAGACAAACGGTGTTCCACCACTGTTCAAACCCCAACCCTGTTTAACCACATCATTGTCGTTTTAATAGTACTCTGACTCTCGTTCGCCCCTGCCTTCTCACCCTTATTGATAAGCGTTCTCCCCCGCCTTCTCACTCTTATAGATTAACGTTCACCCATGCCGCCTAACGATCGTTCACTAATTGCCTATATTACTCTAACTCCTCTTTGTTCCTGTTCAGTTCTTATATGTAAAATTTAAGCTGAATAAAGTTCAACTCTAGGGTACTCGCTAACTCCCTCTCCTTGACTGTTTGGTTCGTACGTACTGAATCTCGCGACTCGATCACGACAATCATTAACTGGGTTCCTAGAAATACTGCGAGTGGTCTTGACGGTGTCGAGTTTGCACTAGGAAGCAGGCTGAATAACCTTGGTTGCGTTGACATGCTACCTCAACTAAACTGGTTAATTTATGCATTTTTGAGTAGAGAAAATACACTTAACAAACAATTACAGTCTGCATGAAAAAATCATTAACTTAAAATGACTTGGTGTTACGATGTAGTGAATAAGACAGATCACGGAAGAATCTATGCTGCCCAGACGATGGAAACATCCCGTGGTCATAAAAATATCTGCGTGTATTGGATCCGCTTGCTGAGTTCATCAATTTTGGGCTGTAGAACGAGTTGAGATTTTCAACAACCTTCGTCTGCAAACGGTTGGTTGAGATAGATACTCAAACACTATTCCACATAAAACAGTTTGCACTCGCTTATGACAACATTTTAAAGGCATGTAAGGTGATCTAACAAAGATAGTCAAAACCACTAAGAAAAACAATTAGTCTAGCTGACCAGGTTCCACCTCAAATAATTCTGCAGTTGCAGTTGAATACACCAGGCAGAGTCACAGAATCAATGCTAATGTTAGGGGTCAGGAGTCACTCGTTCGTATAAAAGAAAACTCACTATGAATTGAGAACGGATCTTGTTAGGAAAAAAAGGGAACACTAGCGACTGAGAACTAAAAAACGAAATTTGAGGTCGGAAAAACGAAACAGGTGAGATTCTATCAAAATCAGGGGAATTACAGAGCATCTAACGGTGAGGTTGGCAATTGTATGATTAGAGGGAAAGGGTGAAGCGATGCGATGCGATTGGACTTACGCGGAACGACTGGTGAGGAGAGATGGTGGTCAGGCCTGGACTTCTTCATCGGGAGGCCCCCAGTGGGGGAACACGACTCTACTCGAGAGGGGTGGTTAGAAGAGTGCGTCTCGCGCATATCTGAGTCAGTCTGTGGGAGTTCGTTACTTGAAGACTTTTTACATTGCTCTTCAGACATTGCTTCAAGGATTGTACTTCTGTAGACAAGGAGTAGGATTAACAGGGCGAAAACATTAATTATTTAGACGCCTATTAAGGCGGCACGGAGATATTTGTGCCGCGAGATTGCCTGCGCAATCCAGACTACTCAGTCTATAGATAGGGACCCCTAAATTATTCCATTATAAAAATGGTCACTAATGGCGATGTTGTCCACAGAAACAGATAAACCTACGCGATAGGCAAGCAAATGCTGCTTTGCTATACTGGCGAGGTTTGAGATATTTTCTGTCTATGAAAAAGGGTAAGACTTCAGTGCATGCGCAGATCATACAACAGGCTACGATTGTTTGTTGAAGCTCATAAGCATAACTACGACCCATCAGGGTAGTTATCAAAGTATGGAAGTTTTTGATATTCTGCCTTGGAATCTGACATATCAAACGTTTGAAGAACGTAGCTTGTATCGTTCTTGTCTGTGGGCTTTGAACGGTGATACAGCCAACTATCGTAAACGTGAATGTGAATTCAGAATGCTTTGGAGACAGGCAAAATATTTGCTTGCATAAAGAGCATTAATAAACGGACAGATACGATGCCATTTGAATGGATAATGTGCGGTCCCAAGGTTTTAAAAAAACCCACGTGTGCCCTTCCTTTGAGTTCACAATTTGAAAAAGACGTCATTTGCTTTCAGACGCGTGCAATAAAGAATATGCTTCCGTATGTTTACTGCACAATACATTTCAATTTATACGAGTGACGAAGACCAATATAAAAATGTTCGTACTTCTTACACTAGATGTGTGATCTCATTAAATACTAACCGATAATCAACAGTAAAATCCTACTCTCATCGTATATTATAGAATTTCCGTTAGTATTTCATGTGATAACATATATAATGTACAGTGATGTGTTTAATGACGGCCGAAAAGAAGTGCATTCAAAAGCCGACATCCCAACCTGAAATGTTATGGGATAATGTCAAATAATAATCTCTGATTAATCGAAAACACGCTTTATAATTTAAGTTAAAATGCATGGGGCTGTATATCCACGGACAGATAATCATCAATACGTATGCATAAACTATATATTTGCGTTTTTGGGACACGGTCCACTATTGGTTACGGAAATAATCTGTCTTAGATCCTCATGCAAGCACCGGCAAGGTGCAGCTGAAAAGTACGACCATACAGAACACTAAAGAGACGGACTGACCAATCACATAAGGTCCTCAGGCACCACAATAGTAAATTATGGACATTGCATGGGAGTCGAAAACAGTAAAAGCAAGGATTTATTTTCGTCTGGATTGCCGAAACTGCAGGTCACAAACTATCATTGGGAATATAGTCTCAGTGCACACGCAAGTCAACATTGCTAAAGTAATTTACTAAGGTCAGCGTCGATTTAAATGATTTTAGTGTTTTTTTTTCTAGTAGGTATGCTTCAACCATTAACGGAAATTAAGGTAAACTTGAAATGATAAAAAGCGAAAGATATCACTTTGATATGGATGCGACATTTCTATGTCGAAACTCACTGATGTGCAATGAAAATATTCGGTTAGTGGCAAAATCAAAATGAGCAAACCGCGATCGACATTTAAACCAAATAAACCATGAAAACGAAGCGCTAAAGGCGTGTACAGTATAGATAAGTTAACTAGTTGCATTTTGAAATTGAAGATAATATATAGACCGATATTACAGCAAGGATCAGGCAAAATACCTTCAAAAATTATCGTAACTAGAAAAGGTAGATTGAAGCCTAAGGCATATTTATTTACGTACGCTAAACTAGAGCACTGATACGTGGCGAATGTAGTTGTTGGAAATCTCAACTACTCAAAAATATATAGACAAATGGTTAGGGGTATCACTAAATTACAGCGCCAAATAATTCGATAGTTAAAGGTGCGAGCATCAAACACCCGCAGATGAGTTTGCCGTTCGATAAATGCAAAAATTAAGGAAATTCGAGTGTTACAATGGTAAATTCCTCGTCAAACAAAGCCGACAGACGTGAAGCGTCTATGCATAATGGGACATTTTGCATAAATATTTGCAAAAGCCATCCCGGTAATTTTACTGTAGAAGAAAATAAATCCCAACAACGAGCACGGCTTAAGAACGACCTCTATGCGATTTGAGATAAATTCTAGGATTTACCTCAAATCGAATAGATAGGGTAATTTTGTGGAATGCTACGCGAAAAATAGCAGCCATATTTCTCTAGGAAACTTAGAAACATCTTAATTTTATAGAAAGTCTTTAAGGCAGATTTGAAAGTATTCGACGGCAGCGGTCTTCCGAAAATTATTCTATCATCTAGAACACATAACGATGTCGCCATGTCCTGCGATTAGGGCTGCGCAATCAAAATCTCGAAACTTAGTCATTTTATACTTCTGATTTGTTGCTTTCATAACCGAAGTGAAAATAATGATTAATAGCATTCATTTTGGTTTTGCTTTCCGATACGAAAGGCGCGATATACATTCATGCAGTTGACACAACAGGTTGTTTGCGTAAACAAACAACCCTAGTAGCAACTAGATATCTAATAGATGCACGTTTACAGGCTAGTGCTAGATATACGCGATACTGTAACGCAATTGGTTGCCGCTTTAAATGACACTTTTATTAATAAAAGTGTCATTTAATCTTTAATCCTTTGGCCTGGCTACAAACGGCTAATTATCGGTAGACAATTTGGATAAAATACAAAGAAACAATAGACTGGTATTAATATGCATATGTGGGCCGACCAGGGCGAAATAGTAAATTAAAAATGCAACAGTAGCAGCGGACAAAGTATTTTATCTGTGCACATTAATTTTAGTCCATTAAAATAATGTAAATCAATTAGACACCGCTTCATCTATGAAGATAAATACCTGAAATCGTTCTCAGAATAAAGAAATATCAAAATTTCTTGCTGCTTCATTTTTACTTTTACACCTGAATTTCTATGAACTCGGTCTGCATGTGCTAAAGTGCGCACAGCAGCCAGTGGCGAATTATGCCAACGTCTGTTCTTATTTTGCTGCTTCTCTCGGAAAATATTTCAAGAATTATGATATTGTACTCAAATTTTTAGCGTCGCCTACCACCGGCGCCACCCCTGCTAGCTGCCACGTGATCGCAACTCTCGACGCGACTCTTGAACAGCTAATCAGAAGTGCCATAGTCTGCTTTTGGCCACGCAGCTGTAGTGGCTCCTCTGACGATAGCACTAGGACCCTGTTGGTTGATTTATTCTTCTTCAACGGGAGCAATCTGTTCTTCATTTGCTTCTCCACTCTAGTAGAACTCGCGATTCCTTCATTACCGGAAGTCATGTTGTCATCCACAATCACACCAAAAGATAACAGATGAATGGGGGGAATAATCGTCTATTAAATTTATCGTAGCAGTTAATCAAAGTAAAAATTGTAGTCAAATCTGGGGTATTATTTTTGCAGAGTTTCAGTAGATATTGTCTCCTCTTCTATCCACGTCCTGATGTTGCTTGCCAAAACTACTTTGACCAGCCTCACGGTCGTTCTCTCTTTCTCGCACGCTCACTCGAAATTAAAATTGTCACCGGAAACAGAAGAACAAAAGTAAAGTCAGGTTAAAGAATAACTGGTGATTAAAACAAAATAGATGTTACTTTCTCTTGTTAGAGTAACCCCCCTGTCGAGACGCAGTCCTGTTCCCAGGACCGCTGATGTCTCGGTGGGAGCGCAACCGACGTCAAGTTCGGCGCCGAGATCCGGAACGAGGTGTGGATGCACCATCAGAAGGGTGTCGGCAGTTGCCGTCGGAAGGCGTCCACGATACAGATTGTGTTTGTCGGAGTGAATGGTGAAGGGGGTTGCCTCCGGCATAATAGCGTCGCGGAAAACGTACACGCTATGTGTTGAGACCTCGACGACCCGATACGGACCTTCCCAAGGGTGAAATAATTAAGCTGGGATGCCCACAGAAGCTGTAGGCCGGTATCGGCACACTAACTCACCAAAAGGGAACGGTATTTCGTGTGCTGACTTATCGAAGTAATCCTTTTGTCGTTCATAGGATGTGCGCAAGTGATCGTGCGCCAAGTTAGGCGTGAGGCGTTAGGTTTCTTGGAGGTCTAGCACGTATTTGTCAGGTGAGGGACCCGCGGTCGTGTGGGTGGGCAACTGTGAGTCAACGGGTAAGCTAAAATCACGCCTGATTAACATCATGAAGGGCGCATAGCCTGTAGACGTGTGAACCTTGGCCCTATAAGCCATAAGGGCAAAGTGTAACTGGGCATCCCAATCGCGGGAATGTTGCTTATAGCAGACGGCCCTAAGTAAGTTGATGAGGGTGTGGTTGGTCCGTTCGACCTGGCCGTTCCCTTCGGGGTGAAACGGCATGGTTCGAATTTTGTGGATCGATAACAAATCACAGACGTCATGGAGTAACTGGCTTTCGATGTTCGCTTCACAATCGGAGTGTAGGGTAACTGGCACTTCAAATCGACAAACCTTTTCCGAAAATATAGCTTGGGTCACGGTCGCGGCGTCTTGCTTCGGTAAGGGAACGGCCTCCACCCATTTGGTGAAGAAGTCTACCATAACTAATATATAGCGATTTTCCGAATCGCTGGAGATAGGACCCATGATGTCAATAACTTCGCGCTCGAAGGGGAACCCGGTTATCATGGGTCGTAGAGGTGCTCTGTGCTTGGGGTTGGGCCCTTTAAAACTGGCGAACGTGGGGCATGTTCTGCAAAACAGGGCGATTTGCTACTTCAAACGTGGCCACCTAAACCGACGTCTAGCGGTGGCCTCTGTTCTCATGCGTCCGGCGTGACCTAGTTCGTGATGTAAATCCTTAAGAACAGTCATTAGCAGGCTGCTGGGGACGACCTGGCGTGCAGTTTCAGAGTGATCGTCTTTAAAGAACAACAGGTCGTTTTCGACAAATAGATGACGCCATTGGGCACAAAGCACGCACGATATATGAGGCCCCCGAAGATCCTCGCTGGAAGGACTGTGTTGACTTCGCAACTGGTGGTCGTAAACTATAGCGGTATCTGGATCTATACTGTGAGCTCTGGCCCAGTGGTTTCGAGTGGGTTCGCTCACTATAGATAAATAATAAATAAATTTTATATTTTAGGCCCGGATTGCCTCGTCATTGGAAACTTAGTGCTGTGGAAAAATAAATAAAAGGTTGATAAATGCTGCTCTCCGTGAAACAACCACATATGCAGCGGGAGCGTTTAGTGGTGTTGGTAGATTAATTCATTTTCACCAACATATCGTCGTTTTAAAATAGTAGTCAACACTCTTTGAAAACGCATGGTGAACTAAGGAGGAAGCAGTGAAAAAAACTCCTATCATTAAAGCACGGGCGGAATTCAGAGAACCCCCGCTTAAAAAAACAAAGCGTAGAAGAAAAAAACTGCTTCAAAAAAATTAAGGGGGTTGGTTGAGAGGATTGATTGTAGTGCAAATGAGACAGGACTGCTGATGAGAACGAATGAGGGTTGGAAACGCTTCTTGTAATTGGAGAAATCATATAACAGCAGAGGCTGTCATTCACCACTGTAACACCGCCCGACGGGTTATATCATCAACCATCAGGGAGGTGAGATCGGAGGAGGCCATCGCGGACAGCAGGGTCGACAAGAGAGTGAACGGCAAAGGTCACCTGATCATCAACAAAACGCCGGAGATGCGACATTGTAGGCTGCGGTATCCAGCGACGAGCTGGCGAAAATAGCAGAACCACCATGAGCATGACTAAAGACCATGAAGCCTATCGTCAGGGTTGTAAAACGGAGAATGGAGAAACGGCAATGATGACTGGACAGAGAAGTGGACGAAACATCGTTGCAAATATCACTCAAAAGAGGAAGAAATAGACATATATGGAAAACAATGTTACATCAAATATAACCTCAGATACCAGGGGGACCCTTTTCAAAGTCCAATAGTTCTGTGTCTGGGAAGGAGACGAAAAACAAGGACTTTATATCTTGCGAAGTTAAGTGTTTACATAATTTGACTTTAAAAACTGCAAAGTTCGACGGCAGCGTAATTTCGAGGGAAATATTATTCCAGAGGAAGGCATATTTGGAGGCAAAGAAGTGAGAATGGTTCGAAGTGGAGCTATAGAGGGGTGCAATTATCCTGGACGAACTACGAGTGGCATAAGGTCTATCTGCGGGAATGAGAGCGTTGATTCGTGGAAGGTTAGGGGTAGAGTAAACGAGAAAGAGGAAACAGAGGCCCGCTTCGAGTCCTCTGACCCAAAGAAATGTCCTGTTCGCTAACTGACATCTCTTCGTATAAGAAATAGTGGATCGAGGAGGAGCGAATATTTTGCGAGTTATTACCCTGTGTACATACAATCTTACCGTGGTCAGAAGCATTCATTAGACCAAAGAGGGAACAGCAGTATTCTAGGATGGGTAGAACATACATGCGATAAAGTTTTAACTTTATTTCCAGCAGGAAGAAATTGTGTGATATAAAACCACATATATGTGCAGCTTCCGCAGATATTCGATCCGCATAAGGTGACAATGCAAGTTTATTTGTGTAGCTTAGACCTAAGTCTTTTATAGTGGATCGTTCTAAAAGTGGAGTATTTTGAATGACTAGGGGACGGGGAAGCTTGGCGGGAGCGAAACACATGAAACTACACTTGGGTGGAGAGAATTCCATCTGTCAGGTAGCACTCCAACGTGAGAGTGTAAGTAGGTCCGCATTTATTTTATCAACGCATATACTTGCCGTGTCCTTAGAAAATGAGTATATGCATTTGAGGTCATCTGCATAAATGAGATTGTGTGAATTTTTCAGAACAGTCGAAATTTCGTTTATGTATAGAATGAAGAGCAAAGGACCCAAGACAGTGCCTTGAAAAACGCCACTCGTGATCAGCTGGGCAGTGGAGTAACTATTACCTACTAGGACTTTCTGGCTGCGGTTAGAAAAGTAGGAACCGATTAAGTCGAAGAGAGGGGGATGGATGCCAATGGCTTCCAATTTTACCAGAAGCCGTCTGTGCCGCATTTTTGTTCTCCCTTTACTAGAATACTGCTGTCCCCTTTTTGGTTTTATGAACGCTAATGACCGTAGTAAGATTAAAAAGGTTCAGCGAGTTTTCACGCGTAAAACTTTTTTTGTTTCTGGGTTTGGTATGTGCTATACAGAAAGATGTCAATTAGCAAACATTAAATTTCTTTGGATAAGAAGACTCGAAGCTGGTCTATGCTTTCTGTTTCGCGTTAACAATAGTCCTAATCTTCCACAAATTAACGCTCTCATTCGGGTAGACCGACCTTTCGCCACTCGTAACTCTTCCATGATAATTTTACCACTCCTTAGCTCCACATCTAACCGTTCTCGCTTTTTTACCTCCAAATATGCTTTTATTTAGAACAACCTTCCACTTGATATTAGGCTGTCTTCTACACTATCGATTTTTAAAGGCAAATTACATAAGCATTTAAATTTAGAGGAAAAAAGTCGTTAGTGTCTGTTTCCTTTCCAAACACGCAAGTTGTAGATTTTGAAAGGGTCCTCCTGGCATTTGAAGCAGAGTCAAGCATCACTTCCACGAGCTGCAAACTCTTCTCCGTGTTTGCAACCTTCGCTGTGGTTTTCGAGGTCACTATTAATGGTTATCGCCAACTTTCCGATGGGCTCTGGAGTCTGAGTCAAGCATCACTTCCAAGGGCTGCGAACTCTTCTCCGTTTTTGCAGCCTTCGCTGTGGTCTTCGAGGTCGCTATTAATGGTTATCGCCAACTTTTCTATGGGCTCTGGAGCCAGGTGGGTCGCATCTCAGTGATGTTGCGTTGACTTCTACTGTCTTCTCCTGTTGTCCCGGATGACCCCTTCTTAACTCAACGATATGTCATTTTTTTCCACGACCACAAACATCCCAAACCCTCAACATCAGGTCCCAATCCAACCACATCAAGCCCTGTTACCTATTAAGGTAGTTTTTTCACCTAAAGTTTTTTGGAAATCGGTGGCCCGCTGAACTCATCCACCGATTTAGGAGTTTTTTTTACTGCTGATGACAATTATTTTATAAGAGTTCACTGTTTACCATTATTTTTTTTATTTTCACGATAGCACTAAGTTTGTAACGACAGGGCCCCTTGAGCCTTTAATATAAAATTTATTGTATTATTATTATTATTATTATTATTATTGTAGGCGTCCGACCTGATGACTCTCTAGAGTTTAACATCGTCAGCACACATGATGGCGCTGCAATCCAGGTCGTTGACACAATCTTTGATAAAGATAAGGAAGAGCGTTGGCCCTAAGACAGAGCCTTGGGGGACGCACTCAGAACAGATGTAGGGGTTGACTTCGAGTTACCGATGCACACAGTTTGCGATCGCCCTTTTAGAAAATCAGTGATCCATGTCAGCAGGTTTCCTCTTATGCAATTTTCGATAATTTATAGATTAGACGTGTATGTGGGACGCTGTCGAATGCCTTCTTAAAGTCCGTATAGATGATGTAAACCTTACCATCTTCGTCCAGTGCGCGAGTCCACTGCTCTGTGGAGAGAAGTAGGCTGGAAAGACAAGAATGGTTCTTTCTGAAGCCGTGTTGCAGCCCTGACAGTAGGTTGTTCTCCTCCAAGTACTTCATTGTCATCTTCTTAATAATCGTTTCCATCACCTTACAGCAAATGCAAGTTAGGCTGATGGACCGGTAATAAATGATCTCCGTTCGAACTCCGCCCTTATATATCGGGTAAATATTCGCCGTTTTCCTTTCGGATTTTAGTTTTCCTAATTCAAATAAAGAACGAAAGATATGTGCTTGAGGCTCTGAGAGCTCGATTGCCAATTCTTTCAAGATCTTGGCTGGTATATTGTCTGGACCGGATGACTTTGCTTCTTTGAGGCCTTGCAGCTCCCTCTCAACTACAGAAGTTGGGAATAATAGAGATTGAAGTGCCGGACCGGCGTTTACAACAGCACTGTTGTCATTATCAAAATGAAGCTCGGTTTCCCTAGTGAATACCGAAGCAAAGAACCGGCTACAGAACTTGGCTTTCTCGTCATTCTCAACGACTTACCCGCCATTATCATCCTTAAGTACTGCGACTGGATCGTTTTTTAACCTATTGTTGATATAGCGTAATAGAATTTTGGGCTTTTCTTCAGCCTGCTGGAGAATTCTTGATTCATAGTATTTCCTGGCCTGGAAAATCGATTTTTTGAACGCATTTCGTTGGCGTCGGAATTTTTTGAGGTGTACTGGTGACCCAGTTTCCCTGAATAACTTCCATTTCCTACTTTTCTTCTTGAATTGCCTGTTAAGGCCTCTCGTCAACCAGGCAGAGCGACTAGTCATCTTGTGCAACTTCACCGGACAAAAGCGCTTAATCAGATCTAATGCAATCCTCTTGAGTGATCTCCAATCTTCCTCCGGATCCCCTTTGAGCAGGCAGTCCTAATTCACGGATGACAGTGCATTTTTCATTCAATTAAGATCTGCCTTCCATATATTCGGCTGGTCCTCCGTTTTCCTCAGACGTTGAGAATGGAGTGAGTAATCCCACATAAGCGTCATGTGATCACTCTTACCGAGCGAAGCACTTGAATGCGCTTCATCTTTGTACGATAAATCCTTCGTAAAATGAGATCCAGACAATAAGCTCGCTGGTTTTCTCGAATTCTGGTAAGTCCCTTAACGTTCTGTGCCAAAGAGAGGTCAATCGTGACGTCCATTGGTTTGGAACTGAAGGAAGTTGACGCCGCCTCCAATGTCAGGTTGTTTCAGTCTACTGCAGGTGCGTTGAGGTCGCCAAACATAAGAACTTCCTGGTTGCTAGCAGCTTCCTTCAGCAGACCAAGGAGCGAGTCGTCGGTTCCACTCGGAAATGCAGGTTGATTTCGAAGCGCGCGCTATTAATTTTTCGGTAGGGATGCATCGTAAGGGCGCACAATGGAAAAGTCTCAGCATAACTGTCTGGTGGAATCCATGGGTTAAAGTCTGACTGTTTAATTAATGAGTAGTTAATTTGTGTTTGTATATGTATATTGAACGGTTACAGTCAAGGAATGTCCATGAGGACCCTATTAATGGCAAGCAAATCATATCATTTTTTTTTCATTCAAAATGAAGTTTTAGGAGGACATACGATAATATGACAGACTTTCGAACGAATTGCCAAGAAACAGTATGAAAACAGTCTAGAGCCAGGAAAATTGTTAACTTTGCTGGCAGTAGGAAATCGTGTTGTAAAAGTTGCCTTTTGTCAAATAGAATGACATCGAGTTTCTTTTAACCTCCGCAATTGTGTCAGCGGATACCCTCTCGCTCTGTAGCAAGTTACAACGTCGAACCACGCGTTGGCTGAAGAAATATTTTCGGAGGTCCAATCGAGTGTGTTCGTTTGTGACCTTGTAAGGATGAAAACGCAGGTGAGTTGTATTGGCTAATTCGCAGAAATGCTCCAATTTCAGGGAGTAAATGTGGCCCCGGAATATCCGGAACGTTTAGAGCGGTCTGCATGGAATTCCACGAGGACAAGAGGTTGAAGGTGTAGAGGCTTTATCACTGCAAATATACAAATCGTCTTAGCAAATACGCAATGGAAAACTTTCGAGGGTAGACTAACTGCTACTAAGAGATTTACTAGACTATTCTAGTGGAAAAGTCGTAAAATCAAGCAAAGAGTTTGACGGTGAAGATTAGAAATGATACAACTCACTTAGATCCTTC
The DNA here is from genome assembly GCA_036362985.1 of Ligula intestinalis. Lineage (NCBI taxonomy): Eukaryota > Metazoa > Platyhelminthes > Cestoda > Diphyllobothriidea > Diphyllobothriidae > Ligula > Ligula intestinalis. Next base: position 6,797,021 of record JAYGXS010000009.1, read on the forward strand.
TCGATCCTAGCCGGCAGTAGTCAAGTAGTCGACTTGCCAAAGGATAACTCTGCGAGGACTGGATCCAAGTTCGTTGGGCTGTGAGTTGCAAAATGGGGAGAAAACTCGTTTGCAAATTGTCGCTGGATTCTCCTGGAGCCCGAGAGTGATCACCAGAGAGGTGTCGTTGAAGGGCAAAATAAACAGCGGCAGGTGAGGAGAGAGTTGAGCCGTGGAGAGTGAGTAGCAAGAAGTTGCTAGCACGCACCAAAACCGAACGTGTGAAAAGTGTATTGTATTTAATTTTAACAAACTTGGTTATTGATAAGTTTAAACAACACGTAAGTAGGGCCAAGAGCCCACAAAGGCAACCCAAGTACTTGCGGACACTCCCACTGTGGAGCTACCATCGGGTGGTGAATTGTCTGTTAGCATCTACCAAGGGTTTGGGGGTAACAAAAATGTGGCAGCAGGGATCGGATATATGTGAAGAAACCCACGCAAAACTAGGACTCTTTCGCATGTGGTTCAGTTGAAAGATGGCCACACACGTACCGGGTACGGTCTTTCGCAGCAAGTGAGGCCAAATGAACCTTAGCTTGAGAAAGCTAGGCATCAAAATTATCTTCTGGTTTAATGTGTAGGACCGTGTCGTTGGACGACTGCCCTGTCTCTAACACTAACAGTAGAGCTTGACAAAGCTCTGTCATACCAATGCTGGCAAGCAGTTTGGATGACTTTTATCCTGCATTATCATCAGGCATTTAGCAGAACCGCTGCAACCATATATGTAATGCGCAAGCGGGCATGTACTTAATCTCGATTAGAATGTCGTGTGGGAGACAAAAATTTTATTGAGATGTAAGAGGCAAAAAAAGTATCACCAATGTTGCAAGAAAATGGCAAACGCCAGAATAGAGGAGCACCGGGAATAGCAAACAGCTCACGTTCGGTCCAAACCGAAAGTGAGGCCATCGTCCAATCAGTGATCGCACTCAACACCTTAATCGGGGACTGGCTGCGCGGTTCCTACAAGGGCAGGTAAACAGGGGAGGGTGAGTGCAGAGAGGGAATATTAAATAGTAATTTGTATTACAGTAGTATAGTATGCAGAGAAATTCCTATCCATAACCGATGTGTTCTTTAAAAAAATTATTTACAAGCTTTAAAAAAATGGTAGACAAAGAAGGAAGAAAACACGGTTACGCAAAGAGCTATGGTCAGCATTACTAAAAGATTGAGAATGCTTAACCTTGGATGCAAAAGCACAAGACAACCTCTCACAGTAACCGCAGGGCACCGCTTATAATAGAGGTCTCAGTTGAAAAGAAGGACTCCATTTAGACCTTTTTATTTTCTAATAAAGGCGCTTGACGCAAATAATTCAATAAAATGACTGCTAAATCTCCGTGCTTGTAGTTCAACGTCGACGGAAAAACGGTTCCACAAATTTTCTTCTGTACATTCTTTTTAGCCTTCTTAGCATGTTTAATTCTCTTGATTAAATTTAAAGGAACCATATATAGCATAAAATTTGTGAAATATACCCTGAAGTAATAAGCGAATGACCTTATACTGAGTATAAGATATAGAGTGCGCGCTTGAGTTGTGCGACTATTAATAAACTGCCTTCGGCATCATGCTTGATTGTCTTTCTTTGATTCGTTTAAGAGCTGTTTATTTTGGGTTGGTCGTGTAGGGGTTGCACAAGTGATGGCAAACGGGGTTCCCCAATTTGCCGATGTAGTTCAGGAGTTTCTTGATCTTAAAACCAAGCAGGGCACAGAACAATCCGAGGCTCCTGAAAGGTGCCTGCTGGTGAGTTCGGCTGTATACTTGACCTAAATAATCAAATACATAGAATGAGCTAAAATGAAATTAGCAGTTTTCAGCTGGCCAATTTAGTACGCAGGCATGCCTGCTAGGTTATAAGCTTGCTTTTGTACCACTCATTTTTCATGTGTAACCTGCAAGTTGTTTACTACAAGGAGTCTTGATTCCGTTTGCTTTAGCGCAAATCAGGACATGCATGCGCGTGCGCCTCGATTCTGAATGTTAACATTCAGAATTGGATTGTAATAATTATATCCGACGATCCTTCTCACGTTTGATATGGTCTTCGGTTTGATCTTCCTGCATTTATCGCTGGGAAAGATTTACAAATACCCTGAGAACTAAATTATTCAATAGTTTTGGGCATAAACTCGAGTTTTTTGGAAATCCTCCGTCGTCAGGCCCACGTATTTTAAACCACATTAATATTTTAGATTAATCTCTTTATGTTGCTTCCATCGTCTTACTCGTTATATAATGATTCAGAAATGCCTACAAATATTTACTTATAGCCACAGGAAAAATTACGTCAAGTTGTCGATAAATTCTATCGCTTCAAGCAATGATCACTCCGATTTTCCTCTTCCGGTGTAGTTCAAATCCGATGCATGTTGCAACTTAATGTTACAGAAAAAATGACGTTATATTTAGTAAATAGAACAGCTTTACCTCTAGTATGGACCCTTTAGCGTGCTAACACAATTTCAGTTTTTTTTAAAATGTACATTGAATATGAAGCACCATCTATCTCGACAGTGTACGAAATTAGAAGGCGTTGATGCATGAATTTCTGCTAGAGAAAAAAGTGTCAGTCATAACTAAGTTGTCCCTTAATAGATTTTTCAGATCCTTCCCACCAAAACCGTTTAATTTTTTAAGGATTACCTCTCTCACGTTCGCTTGATGCTGGTGTAATTAAGACCGATTGAACTAGCCCCCGAAACTCCCGAAACTCACTTATAATACCGATTTTCCAGAGAATCTTGGTAGAGTGCCGGCTGACCGTCTCTACTTTTCTTTAGTTAACGGTGACACCAACATTATTATACTCCCCGTAGGAAAAGAGTCAACACCACAGAATTTTTCCCCAAGTTACTTAGATCATTTTCCCGATATTACTAAAGGCGCGCATTACGTCACTTGAATCTATGTGAGACTGGCTTATACTCCGTGCCTCCAGTTTTTGGTCTCTCCTGTATTAAAATATATAAAATCTGACGTTTCTAACGTCAAAGACCGACTACTTGGACAGCCGTCCTGGAAGGCGGATTACCCCGGGAAAGCCGGTTGCCCGTTAGCCTAGCCGCTGGCTACCCGGCGCGTCCACAGGTGGCAGATAGTGGAACGACCTTCAGTGAAGGCTAGCTGTGAAATAAGCGGACTCTCAAGTCTGGCGAATAAGCAGTTGCGGCAGTGCTCCCAGGGCGCGGCGGGCTGAGCCCTTGCATGCCAAAAGCCTCTAAATTATCCCAAAGCCTGACGACGGCGCTGTGACATGACGAATGTGAACCGCCGTCAACTACGTTCGCTTGCCACCGCTTCCTTGCGGTTAGGCTATTGAGCCAAAACGCTCGAGGAGACAACCTCGAACAAACAATCCGTGCGCCTGTTAGGGACCCGTCTGTACTAAAAATTCCTAAGACACCTCATGAAATCTACCTGCGTACGCGTTCACCCCTCACAGCCTGCAAAGTCTTGGCTAGCCCAGAAAAACGTTGAAAAGCTGACATGAGTTATGCCAGTATCATCATCGTCGATATCACTTCAATTTTGTTGATGGTTTAGCGCAAAGACGCTTGTCGCCACCCACACTTTAAGCACGATAAACTTATACTAGAGGCATTGTTGCAATCGAAAGTGTCGCCATAGAACGCTCTGACTCTCGTAGAAATTCATGGGTAAGGCAATTGGTAAGCAAACCCTTCGGTCTATTTACTACCATTCGTAGTCCTTCGTAACATTACACGACCTTGTAAACGCCTTTAACCTTACTGGTTCAAGAGCCTGAATTGTCAGCTGAAATTACCTCACTCAGAAGTGTATTTTTGACTGACTGCAAAGGAGGGTTATCGTTCTGGACCCTTGTGAGCCTTTAGAACAGATCTAACTACATAAGTCCTGATCAATACCCATCCAACAATCATAGATTAGAAAACAAGACTGTCCATTAGAAGATGGATTTCATAAAACCTCATACATCGCCGGCAGTACTTCAGGGCCCATTGTCTGGAAAACAGCCTGCACACTAACTGATCTCTTGTTGTTGTTGTTGTACTAGCTTACTCCCTTAACCTAGTTTGCCAGCAATACATGTTATAAAATTTTTGAGAAAGATGATGGGATAGAGATGAAGGAATAAAGAATAAAGGGAAAGGTATAAAATGTTCAAGAAAGATGAAGGAATTCGGCGACTTTGTCTGGGCGAAGCGATAGGTCCTCAGGCGTAAGGTCCGTAGGGTTGGCTGGGCAGTCGAAGAGGTGGCATGTTGTGTGGAAAGGCAGGAGGCAGTCAGGACAGTTGTCTGTGACGTTGTCAAAGCATGAAGTGAGACGGCTTTTGAATGAATTCAGCAGCGTGGAGAAGCCGGAACGCAGCTGGGATAGTTTGGTTCTAGCGTTTCTGGATAGGTTGGCCCTACGTTCTCTGGCCATGACGTCGGAGACCGGTGGAGGAGCCCAAAGTTAGTGTTGTTGATCTCCTCGGCTAGTGAGGCACCTCTAGTACAGGAAAGGTTAGAGAACCATAAGTCATCGTGGGCATTGAAGTCGCCCGAGATGAGTTTCGAATCACCCGTTAGCATGTGGACTATTGATGGTCTGAAGTTGGCATCACAACTGCTTTGTGGAGGAATGTATACGTTATGGACAGTCAGACTGGACGGTCCAATAGTAACTTGTACCTTGAGTTCTTTCAGCGGCGAGTCCGCGGATGTTGCTGCAGAGGTCAGCTCCTGGTATTTGATACTTTGCTGAACCAAAGTGACCAGTCCACCACCGGCATTACGAGCTCTGTCTCTTCGAATGACGGCGAAGCCCGGGAAACGTGGGACCTTCGGCTATGCTGACAGCTTTGACTCCAGGAGAGCAGCTATTTTGATGTCATGATCATTGAAGAGTTTAATGATCTCATCTGTTTTACCAGAAAGGCCATTACAGTTCAGCTGCAGTATTTTGAGGTCAGAAAGTTGTGAGGCGTCTGGAACGGTCAGCGACATAAGCGGCGGCGGAACTGAGGGTTGTTGTGAGGCAGCCTGAATCGTGGCGGACCGCGGCATAGGTGGTGATGGCAGTGAGGGTCCAGGATTGTGAGCCGGCCCATTTCGTGGATGACGACAGGTTTTACACCTGTTTGATGAGCCGCTGTATTGGTGGATGGAAGTGAGCTCCGAGCAATTAGTGCCTCTTGCGCGCAAGTGTTGCTGGTTATTGCAAGGCCCACACAAGACACAGGCTTGGTTTGGGTAGATCTGCTTGGCGCAGGTGGAACAGAACCATCTGATGGATCTTTGAGCAGGTCCCGGATTGGGCTCGACGCCGGCAATAAGAAGAAGGATTCGGATCAACGTCGCTGGATGAGGAAGATCCATTTTCGAAAAAACGATAGAGAGATAGAAACATGTATACTGGCAAATTTTGGTATGGGGGGTAAGGGAAGTGCAGCTCTTTGCTGTAGTCCATCCGGAGATAGGTCCAAATGGAGATAGGTCCGTCCGGAGGTGAGTCCATCTGAAGATGGGTCCATCCGGAGATGGGTACAGTCGGTTCCACCAACGTGAAGGCGTGCTGCTTAACTGATCTCTTAGATGCCTAGGTCGTTAACTACCAGTGGATAGGAGAATGACAGTCTATGAAGGTTTACTGTAAAGTAAGCAGACTGTCATGTCTAGTGGATACTCAATGGCTGACCAATAGAATCCGTTTTAGTGTTTAGAGAATGGATGTGCAGTACACCCCTTCGCCCATAAAATACTAAAAATCCTGTTGTCACCGTGGCTCATTCATAAATTAATGCTCTTGCTACTCCTGCCTTGTGCTTATGTTTCACTTAGTGTAAACGATAAGGATGAATCGAAGGAATAAATGCAATCGGTGGAGCAAAAAGTTCATTCGACTGAAGTTTCGGATTTATACCCGACACCAAAGACAGCATGAATATCTGCTAAATCTCTGCCTAAACTGTGATTCAGACGAGCGAGAAACCCAGATCCCTGTCAATGACCTTTGCTCGAGGATAAACCCTCCATCGAAGTTCAGGGTCATATGTTTGAACTAGACAGACCGCGGTAGATGTGGAATAAATATGGTAGTAGATGGAATCGTTGAAACAACTTTATTCGACTGACGTTTCTGATCCATATCCGAACCCATCATCAGAGATAGCATCAGTATCCGCTTTTTGAGACTTGCATTTTCTCTGTGAGAACAGATTGACTAAAGTGTCGTTAGTACGTTTTCTTCGGCTGTCTCAGTCATGCCGGCTCGAGAGTTTGTCAGGAGTTTGCTGTACACCTGACGCGTCCGTTATTCTTATTTGTTCTTAAAAATAGAAGAATTTGCAATTTCCCGTATTAATTGCCTTCGGTTTAAGTGTGCGTGGCTCGCTACCACATATACTTTCGGTTTTTGTCAACCACTATAGTGATCAAAACGGAGTTCCCTGTCCCATTCCCCATAGAACGCGTAAGATAGATCGTAGGTAGACTACTGGGCGACGTGATGTCGTTTCTGAAAACTTACAGCTCCTCACCATGGGAAAGGGCGTGCAGGAATTGTCGTCTGATCGCTTTGAGCGTACTAATGTGCGCGACCCAGCGACATTCAAGTTCCTCATCCATGAAATGATATTGAAAACCAACTAAGAGTTCTTGGCTTTTAAAAAATTAGCTTCCTATCCAGCCTACTCCAACTAGATGAACACTGTACGGACTACCCATTCGACCTTCATTACCACCGATGTCCGCCGTCTGCCCCGAAGTAAAATATGTGCAGGAATGGTGACTCGCATGTGATAGTAGACTTGCGCTGCATCCAATGCACCATTTCCTACTCTCCCATCCCAGTCCAGCGTCAACTCATAGTCAAGAAGACCGGAGGCAGAATCAGGCGCAGGTCACTAGTGCGGCATGAATCCGTGCCCAGGTGTGCTGCTACATCTCCCGGCGTGAATCTGCACCTAGGCGTGCTGTCACATCTCCCAGTCTATGCAACAAAGGCCAGAAGTTCACAGAACAAGACGGGTTGGAGGGGGGGGGGGGGAGGCTCGTTCGAGTGCCAACGAGATGGAGGTGCCATTAAGGTAGCATGAAAATGGACCCATTGCAGCCTGAATCTTAGTTCAGCGGTCGGTCACCACACAAAAGTGCACACTGGACTGACTGACGTAAGTAGACGGTTGGCAGCCTTCCATTCCATAACTTTCAGCGAACTATGTTATGTATTGAAGCGCTTTTGATCTTTAACAATGAGCAGTATACGATAAGAGTAAATAACGCTCCCTCCCTCTACTATATGCATTACTCGGTAGTCCGAGTTGGTTTTCCTGCGAGAGGACCCAGGAGCTGACAGAACCAGACAAGTTGTACTTGTAAGGGCTGCGATCATGACTGATCTAGCCGGCCTCAATTATGTCCCAAATGGTGCTTCTCCAAGGGCGACAATCCATGGCCGCAGACCTGGACAGTTCAACCCATTTTCTTCGCCAGCGCCGGAGACCAAATACCGAAGGTCTGACAACCACTTCCATGCCTTGATGGGTCGATTCGAGCCAGGTTTTGAGTTGACCCCCTCTTCGACGTTTCCAAATAGGCAACGGTTTCATGTCGAGGGCACTAGCACTGTGCTCTTGAGGTTGGCGACGAAAAACGTGTCCAAACCATCTCAGCCGTCTTTCCTGAATGGCCTTGGCTATCCTTGTGATTTTGTCACAGCGAGTGTGGGCTGTCTCATTGGAGATGAAGTCGGTGTACTTCACTCGAAGGATGCTCCGCAGAGAGTAGTGGTCGAAGACTTCCAGTTTCCGTTCATCTTCCACGCGCATAGCCCAACATTCGCATCCGTATAGGAGAACGGACCGCACAGATGCACGGTACACGCGGATCCTTGTTGAGATAGAGATATCGCGTCGGGTCCATAAGCACTTCCGGAGGCTGGAGAAAACTCGTCGCGCTGCATTATTTCGGGAGACAATGTTATCCTTACTCTGTCCGTTCGGCAGCAATCTCGCTCCGAGGTATTTGTAACTGTCGACTACCTCTAGTTGACAGCCACTAATATCGAGAGATGCCTTCTTTTCGGTTGGGATGCAGCATGAAAACACTTTGGTCTTCCCAGCGTTTATGGACAAGCTGACCGTTTTAGCGAATTCATTCACCCGTGACACCATAGACTGGAAGTCGCCAAAGCTTGATGCTAGTAAGGCGATATCATCGGCATAGTCGAACCAAATAACATGTTTGCGCAGGCCACACACATCTTGCTTTCCGACACACACACGCACAGAAATATGCGTGGATTAAACTTCAAATATGTTTTTTTAGTGCCATGAGGGAACCAAAGCGCAGGCCGGTTTCGTGCTTGCGGTCCCTGCGGCCTGGAAGGCGCTGGCACTTTCTCTAACTTCTGATTCCCTGTTGGTGACTGCGCTCGCGCTCCCACTGGGTTTCAAGCCCCACTGCGGGTGCCCGAAAAGCTAGGCGGTCACTATGCGGTGGGGGAGAAAGTGAGGTCAATCTCGGCGCGTTTCTTCCCTCACCATAATAAATCTGAATGCGTCTGAATCTATCACGGTGCGCTAAAAGCCGTGGCTTGGAGGGTCTGCCAACTGACGGGAAAACTCGGGCCCCCACGTAGCTGCTCCTTCTGTACGCATGTATCTGTGTGCGTACGGAAGGAAAGGGAGGACTGAGAGTCAGGCTGCAATGGCTCCCTCTTAATGTGGCCTTTATGGCGCTCCCGCGCAGTCGGGAGCATACCTAGCGAGATGGCTGTGTCAAGTGTGCGCGTGCTGAGTGTTTATCGCGCCAGCCATCTACACCCTCCCTCATCCCCGGTCTTATTGACTTTGTCTTTACACCGGAAACGGAGGTGAGAGTGGCGAGTGAGTGGGTGGATTCTGTACGAGTCTGCCTAAACTCCTGTATTCTCTCGCACGAGTTCTCTGCGTTGCTTCTGCTTGCTGTTGCTTTCGTGTTGCTTGCCCAGCTTGCCTCTGTGTAGGCTGTGGCTTGCTTCAGCGTTTGCTGCGGCTTGTTGGAGCGCGTGGTGCCCATAGTCGAAATCGACGGGGGAACTGTCGTGTCTGTTTTGGGACGGATTTGTGTGTAGGCTATGTGCCGGTTGTGGTGTGGGGTGTGCCCGATAGTGCTCTTTCTATCGCATTTTATCATAAGTGCGTAGACGGCGCATCGTGTGGGCGTGCTTCCGGTTGATGTTTTCGACGAGGGGACATGATTCACACAACAGTTAAAATTATTAAGTTTTTTGTTTCGGACAGGTTGCGGAATCGTAAGCCCTCTACGCCCGTCTGATGCAATATAAAATTCGCCCTCGGTTCAAGGGTTGAAATGAGTAGGTTGAAACGCACCCCCCTCATACTTATTTTAATCCTCTCCTACGATGGCAGCTATTTGGGTTGTATGTACGTATTTTCCAGAACAGGACCCACAGTCTAGGCTGTAGTGAGTCATGAATTCTTCTGCCATTTATGGGTTATTTCAACGGTTCGTGTCGAGGCCAATCAGCGACTAAATTGCGCACGCGCACGTCAGTCTTGATTACCCTGAATGTTTTTAACCTCCCTCCCCTTCTCTTTCCTTCTTACGATACGACACTTAGGTCGCGTCATAAAAGGACTTTTGTGTGTGTACTTTTCACTTGTCCTCTCCGTAGGTCAGGCAGATATATGACCACCCCTAACGTAACTAGGTTCTATCTTAGAATGTGAACGGTGAACTTTATTTGTGTCGCTTCTGCCTCCCTCTTGTCCTTTGCCTACGTGACGACGTCTGTGCACTGTGTATTTGAAGCACTATATTTCTATCGGATCGATGGTATGCCACTTGAGAACGCGCCCTTTTCTGCCGGACATTGTGATAGTTCACTCGTTTCTTGCGTGTGCATGAAAAAGTCCTTCTCCTAATTATTTTAACGTCCTTTTGAACACCGCTAGCTGCTCAGCCAGTGAAATGTTTTTTCGACTCTGATAGAAGTCGGATTGCAGTACTGCTCATCGTGTAGGCAGCTTGAGAAGAAAATGAAGACTCGATCGCTAGGACAATATGTTTATTCGCCTGACGTTTATAAGTCCGTCGTGGATTCATCATCAGAGACATGAACCGTAGCAGAAATAAGTAATACATGCACAGAAGTTTTCAGTTTTTATCGGACACAGTCATTACTGCAAGCATACGGCGAAAATTAACGTTAATTGCCTTCTTGCGCGTAGATAGTTTGTTGGACGGTACGCGGGCTCTGACCTGTTGAACTTTCATCACAGGCAGTGGGCTCGGGCGTGATGATTGTTCGGCCATCTGGTTCTCCGGTGTTGGCGTAAGATGAGGCGGTGGCCTGCTCGTTCCTCAAGTGACGACTTGCTTTGACCAAATTGAATCCCACAATTGAATATGAATTGGGCATTGCCATTATTCGGAGCTCCTTTCTTCAGGTAGACAGGCTAAATTTGACGCGTCAAACTGAGATAAACGGTGGCCAGCAGAAACCGACATGTCAACACGCTGGTGAAGAAACGAGGAAGTTCCCGAAGCGACTTGACACATTCAGTATGGTTCACGAGGTCGTTTCCGTGTTTCTTCGTCATTTGTGCATAAAGATTCGAGGTCCAGGTATCATATACACCGATCGGTTACAGGACTCACTCGTCACCTTGTGCTTCCGAATCCCAGAATGATATAACTGACAGGGACCGAAGATACTGAAACAATAATTTCCGCTTTATTAGCCGTCATCAGCCAGCCACACCCGAGCCCATGTGTTGCGCCACTCGAGACTCGAACCCGCGGCCTTTTTTAGTTAGAAATTCAATGCCCTAGCCTACTGCGCCACGGTCTCGTTGTCTTACCGGTTTCGATCGATAATATATAGACGCTTACCGATCCGTTTTGGGGCTCACCCACCATTCATGTGTTGGGGCACATTCTGTAGCTCAACCAGGAGCCGCATATGGACTAGTGATGCAGATAGTCTGCTATTTGTCGACAAAGACGAGGGATACTGCAGTGGCTGCTTCTGGCTTATTAGTCGTCATCGGCCAGCCGTAGGTAATCCCAGGAACTGCGCTTCCCAAGGCTCGAAGCCACGACCTGTTGCTCAGAGGTCCAACACTCTAACCCACTGATCCACGAGCTCGCCATCTGACCGGTTTCGATTGGGGAGATTGGTAGATCGGTGCTCATCGATTGATGAATTATTTTTACGACATTTCTGGCTCTCCCTCGAGTCCAGTGGCTCACAGGAACAAAAATTCCAGCGCTCATCTTGGACTGGCTCTGCTTTTTTTCTCACGTATTTCCGCTTATACCACACAGTTTGAAATAATTGTTGCCCCGTGTGAATTTAAAACAACCGTAGATTTATTGAATTCAACTAGTTTTGCGATGGCTTTTCACCTGCGCCTCGTAGTTGCGTGAGTCAGATAACCTTTAGAATCATGGAGCAAATTGAATTTCACCGAATGTCAATCTTTAACAGCATGGGTCATAGTTCAGTGTACATAATGAACAACTGTGGGTAATTACATTAAATCAGCCTCAAGAGAGAAAGGGGGGAGGAATTTGACGCAAACCAAGTCTGCCAATACAAGCGAACATCCGTGTCCCAGGAATCAATTGAGAGGAAGACTCGATCGCTGGGACAATATGTTTTTCGCCTGACGTTTCGATATCCGTCGCGGATTTTTCATCAGAGACATGAGTAGCGGAAACAGGTTAAGCATGCACAGAAATTTGCAGTATTTATAGGACACAGAAATTATTGCAAGCATACAGCGACAATTAACGTTAATTGTCTTCTTGCGCGTAGATAGTTTGTTGGACGGCACGCGGGCTCTGACCTGGTGAACTTTCATCACGGGCGGTGAGCTCGGGCGTGATGATTGCTCGGCCATCTGGCTCTCCGGTGTTGGCGTAAGATGAGGCGGTGGCCTGCTCGTTCCTCAAGTGACGACTTGCTTTGGCCAACTTGAATCCCAGCATTGAATATGAATTGGGCAAATCGTTGCGCTTGTTTATGGATTAGGGTCAACTCAAATTAAGCAAATCTGCCAAACCAACTTAATAATTAAGTCAGCCTAGCAGTCATTCTGGTGGATTCTAGATGATTGCTTAGGAAATCCTGCTTGGGCAGTCAACTTTCTCCCGTATTGGTGGATTCCATATGAGCGAAAAGTTGAGCGGGTAATATCGATCCAAGTGTGATAAAACTCATGGCGTGAAGTGGGCGTTTGTAGCTTAGCGGTAGAGCATTAGCCTCCGGCAAAGGCTTTCTCTGATGCGCGGGTTCAAATCCCGCCAAACGCCTAGAGTTTTTCACACTTGGGTCAACTCAAACTCAAGTAATTCTCGGCTCACCCGATTGTCACCTCTTGCGAGAATTTCGGCCTCATCAAATTTGAACGTGTGGCCGGGTCTCGTCGAATGAGCCGCAAATGAGCCCTATTTCCAAGGTAATTGGAGATTGACTACGCGGTCTGGTTGCTTGCACAGATCGGGTGTCTTCCGTCGTATGCAGACCGCTTCCAAGTAACGCAGAGTCCGATTTGTCCCTGCCCAAGCAAGTACTCGGAAAGCTCTTTTGCGGTCGACCGAGTGATCACTGTCTAGCAGATGTTTAGTAATCGAGGATTGTGGTACTCTGTGTTCCTGCTCCAAAAGCCAATTAGGCAAGTGGTCAGCGGCCATGGCTGCCAGTTCCTTTGCGTACACTCAATGTACTTGTATCCGCAATTCTTAGATACAATTTGGGGTTGCGTGCAATGGCAAGGCATCCTCTGTAACTTTTACCGGAAGGCTTTTAGCAGGACTGATGAAAGCAAGTTCAACTGCGTCGTATGTCCTTTATATGGTACAACCCAACCGTCGCTTGATTGTGTGCTAAATACTATCACCCTTAAAGGGTAAAGAGATAATTATGAGCTTTTTTTGAAACTGACTTCCGTCAATTCTGGCTGTAAAGGACTGCTATACTGTTGGATGAAACGTGCACGATAGCCTCGGGTAGGTAGGGCTGCTTTGATGCGGGAATCTCTGCAGGAAGAGTCTCACTAGAGCAAATACTTCTCGGTCTTTGAAAGAGGGTATCTACCCGGTTTTGTTTCCATTGTTCTGGCACAAAATCGGTAAAGTGTAGGTATTGTCCTCTACAGGAATTTTTTTGAGATACCAGCGTCCTCTCGAATCACATTTCACAGTCGGTGAAGGCAAGTCAACTATTCGTCCCCAACAGACTCGTTAGTAGGCGGCCACTTGGCCCACGCGCAAACTCTGTTTGCTGCATTTGTGCGAACCGAACCTGGTTTTCACTATCAGCAGCTTTCTTTAATCTTTTGCAAAGCTGTATAACTTTGTCCCACCCCTTTTACTGGAGTTTCTATTATTAGATGCCTTTTTGTTCAACCTGTTGTTCCTTTTTCCAGGCTCTGGATGTCGAGGTGGTAAAAGAATGGGTCGATTGTCCCCGAATCGCTGCCCTTGTGGAAAATACGAGCACCGGTCAAAGAGTGTACGTCATCCAGTCGTTTCTTCCATGTCCTGCTCATTCTTTTGCCTTGAAAGTTTGCTTTGGCAGTTAGCAGTGACATTGGATTTAGAGCGCTTGCTGATTGGTCAGCCTCTGACCAACCATGACACGCTTTTAAGGATGTTATTGCAAGAAATCTAAAGCGTTTTACTACGTACTGATAAAGCCCATACAATCCATGCCAGAAGTCCCATTAAATATTTTAGAACTGCTTTACACCGAGGCAAATGGGCCTCAAAAGTAATGGAGGCGCAAAAGGTGCATCCTATAAATAACCGCCCCATAAAAGTCTCCTTCGATAACGGATCAGGTCAGGTCAGGTTTTATTGAGGGAAATAAAGGTAAATAGCTTTGAACTCCCTATTGGTACAGGACAGTTTTTTCAATGCATTTGATCTGCAGAACATTTCAGAACAGTGGCGTTGTCAGTAATTTGAATTTGGGTAAGGGAGGGCCGACAGTGAAAAAACTCGTTAGGCATTGTTCAGAAGTCCAGGGGTTTGAATGCCATTTGAGCGATTTAAGGAGAAAAACTGTCGCCCGGGGGAGGGGGGGGTGCAGAGTATATTCGCAGCTGAGGGCCTGTGCTAAGAGTGTTTGAAGCATGTCAGGGAGAGTCCATCGCGGTTTTCGCCATAATACCAAGGGTCCCACGAAGAGAAGGTTGCAGAGGTCATGCGAACCTCATCGAGTGTCGGCAATGCGCCCATCGTCCACCCTTGTTGGTTAACGAGTCGGCCAACTTGGGAAGGAGCCATTGCAGCCTGACTCTCAGTCAGCCGGTCAGCCACTCCACATATTGGGCAGGTTCCCAAGCAGCACGCCTTCACGTTGGTGGAACCGACTGTACCCATCTCCGGATGGACCCATCTTCAGATGGACTCACCTCCGGACGGACCTATCTCCATATGGACCTATCTCCGGATGGACTACAGCAAAGAGCTGCACTTCCCTTACCCCCCATACCAAAATTGGCCAGTATACATGTTTCTATCTCGATCGTTTTTTTCGAGAAGGGATCTTCCTCATCCGGCGAGGTTGATCCAAATCCTTCTTCTTATTGCCAGCGTCGAGCCCAATCCGGGACCTGCTCAAGGATCCATCAGATGGTATTGTTCCACCTGCGCCAAGCAGATCTACCCAAACCAAGCCTGTGTCTTGTGTGGGCCTTGCAATAACTGGGCCGGCTAACACTCCTGCACCCTCACTGCCACCACCACCTATGCCGCGGTCCGCCACGACTCAGGCTGCCTCACAACAACCCTCAGTTCCGCCGCCGCTTATGTCGCTGACCGTTCCAGACGCCTCACCACTTTCTGACCTCAAAATACTGCAGCTGAACTGTAATGGTAGAACAGATGAGATCATTAAACTCTTCAATGATCATGACATCAAAATAGCTGCTCTCCAGGAGTCAAAGCTGTCAGCAAAGCCGAAGGTCCCACGTTTTCCGGGCTTCGCCGTCATTCGAAGAGACAGAGCTCGTAATGCCGGTGGTGGACTGGGCACTTTGGTTCACCAAATTATCAAATACCAAGAGCTGACCTCTGCAGCAACATCCGCGGACTCGCCGCTGGAAGAACTCAAGGTACAAGTTACTATTGGACCGTCCAGTCTGACTGTCCATAACGTATACATTCCTCCACAAAGCAGTTGTGATGCCAACTTCAGACCATCAATAGTCCACATGCTAACGGGTGATTCGAAACTCATCTTGGGCGACTTCAATGCCCACGATGACTTGTGGTTCTCTAACCTTTCCTGTACTAGAGGTGCCTCACTAGCCGAGGAGATCAACAACACCAACTTTGGGGTCCTCAACACGGATGGAACGTCCACGAGGCTCCCTCATTCAGGTACTTGCGATAGCCCGGACATTTCCATCGTCAGTTGCGACCTATTACTATCTTCCTCATGGGACTGTCTATGCAAATTGAGCTCTGACCACCTCCCGATCGTTATCACAATCAGCACACATGCTTCCCCGATTCGTAACGCTCGCAAGTGCTTTATGAATCTACGTAAAGCCAACTGGCCCGGTTTCCTTAGTGAAACTGAGAATCTCTTTGACCAGGCCCCTTTCCCTCCAGATGTTCGCCAAGGTGTGTCGATTTTCAACCACATCATGCATACTGCCTCTAAGCACAACATTCCCGCAGGGAAGGTCTTTGATCCCATCCCAGGATACCCTACCGATGCGGCCACCTTATCAAGAGAGCGTGACGTCGCCCGAGCTCAAAACCCTTAGCACGCGTCGTTACCGGCCATGACCTTAGAGATCTCCCGACCGGTCAATGAACACAAGAGGACCATATGGCAAGAAAAGCTGGCCACTTTCTCCAGCCGCACCAACACCAGCAAGTTGTGGCAAACAATCAAATCCATCGGTAGAGGGGCACCTGCTCCTCCCAACCAGGTTATCAAATTCAATGGTATACCGAAGAAGACCGACAGATACATTGTCAACCAATTCAATGTGCAATTCACCACGGTTGCGGTCCATAAATCCTCGAAGAATTCGAGGATCGTCAAACACAGGTCGTGCAAACCTCTATTAGTGCCGCTCCAGTTCTCAGCTCATGATACCACAACCGCGATTAAGCGTGCTAAGAACTCTAAGGCGTTCGGACCGGACGACGTTACGATGGTACACCTAAAACACATAGACCCCAGAGGTGTCGCATTCTTAACCATTTTGTTTAATCTGTCTCTAGCCATGTGCCATATACCAAGTTATCTGGAAAATGGCTCATATCCTCCCCAGCCACAAAGCAGGTAAAGACTCCGCTGTCTCTGACAGTTACCGCCCGATCTCGCTTCTCAGCCCGGCCGTGAAAATACTTGAGCGTGATATTCTCCCCTCGCTCAATAGACATGCCAACCTCCAAGAGCACCAACACGGTTTCAGAGCCTTCCACTCTACGACGTCAGCCCTACAACGTGTCACGGACCGCATTGCATGTGGTTTCAACAAAACGAACCTGCGGACAGAACAGTACTGGTCGCCCTCGACCTTACTAAAGCTTTTGACTCGGTTAACATTGACACCTTGATGAAATCCCTCATGGATTCGTCTCTACCGAACGAGCTCTGCAGATGGCTGAACTGCTATCTCCATGGCAGACAAACGCGAGTCGAATTCTCAGGCACACTATCCAAAGCCCGCAACTCTAGGACAGGAGTTCCTCAAGGTTCTGTCATTTCGCCATCGCTATTCAACATCTACATGGCTAACCTCCTGAATCCCCCCCCTGAAGTCGAAATGGTGTCTTAAACTGATGACATCACCCTGCTGTCCTCTCACCCAAACTTTCGCATGGCTGCCGATGCCTTAAATAACCACATCCCCAGTTTAGTCCGGCACCTAGACGATAAGAAACTGAAGCTATCCGCGACCAAGTCTTCAGTAACTCTGTTTACTCCGGACCCCACAGAATACAAGTCCCATCCTCCAATTAAGGTGGAGGGCGATGAAATTTCTTTATGTCAGTATCCTAAACTCCTGGGCCTCACTCTCGACCCGACGCTGGCTCTACACCGCCATGCTGACATCCAAGCCAGCAAAG
>JAYGXS010000009.1:6814159-6842212 GCA_036362985.1 Ligula intestinalis
TCCTTATTCTGTCTTTCCTTTTTGAACTTTGTGTCGTCAGCCAGGGTTGATTCGATCTTGGAGACGTAAACACTTTTATTCATAAGAACGAAACCAGAACCTTTGACCGGTTTAGTGATTAATATTTCAGTGTTTTGGCGCAACAATTTGAGTTTCTCTAGGTGGTATTTCGTGATTTGTCCGATGTCCGGTTTAGTGATAAATATTTCAGTGCTTTGGCGCAACAATTTCAGTTTCTCCTCACCTAGCATGCCGGTAGATGATAAGGAGACAGTAACAACTGGTGTCAAGACGCCGCGACCATTTGACATGAACTAATTATGAGACACCCCCTTCCCCTGTCTCTTAACAACTCCCCCTCCCCCTCAAATACCGTTGATTTGTTGCTTCAACTTTTGCTAACTCTACCCCCTTTATATTATTGTACACGCCTGATGATGAATTAATCGAAAACTTTCGTTCGCCTATCTTGAGTTCGTGAATGCTGAAATGGGT
Source organism: Ligula intestinalis (assembly GCA_036362985.1). NCBI lineage: Eukaryota > Metazoa > Platyhelminthes > Cestoda > Diphyllobothriidea > Diphyllobothriidae > Ligula > Ligula intestinalis. The sequence goes on from JAYGXS010000009.1 coordinate 6,814,655, forward strand.
ATCATTGCTTCAACTTATTTTTATGAGTTAAAAAAGAAGGTTAATCGAGCACCGGAATAGTATGTTTACTATTTTGATTTTTGCATGTTTCGTCCGCATTCAACGTCTCCAAACGTTATGTCACCATGTCTCCTCGGTAGGTAGTCAGGATATTAAGCGCTTTCAACTAGGACTCCTGTTCAATATTGGCAGAGCGCCCCGTTTCTAACAGAAAGTGCAATCATACTGGATTACATGAGGCCCTACTGTTCTGTCTCTTACATTTGTGAACAGACCCAACGGACCCCCTTGTTCTACGGCTGACTGGCCTGAACCTTGTCTCACCGAGGGCGCTGGACTTGTGGTGGCGCCAACAACACAACCCGCAACGCCCGCAGCAGCCCCAAAATGGCCCTCAGCGACCCGGTTCCTCTCCCAAGTCCTCCCGAAAGTCCATCTTTTCTTGGGGCCGAAAAACCACCACCTCAAGCTTAGGTTCCCCCTCGAAACGTCCGGCCCCACAGCCGCCGCCGCCGCCCTCCTCTGCAGCTGCTTTCCAGATGTCCAGTCTCTTTGGAAGGTCTCAGAAGAACACCACTGGTCGACCTGCGGAGGGCAAGCAGGCTGCATTGTCTCAAGCTGATGTCAAACTACTGAAAAGGCTGGTGAGTAGTGTGTGTGTTTTGGACGCAGACACGACTGTTTGTAACACTCGCATGCAATCTAGGATGCTAAAATGTACTGCACATTTGACAAGATTACTTCCCTGCAGTGGGAATGGTAATTGCCAATAGAGGAGAATATACGAGTTCCAGGCAGCAGTTCCGAAGAAGAAGATGCGATCACTGGAACAAGGACTTTATTTTCCTGACGTTTCGGATTCCGTCGGGAATCCTTAGTCATAGGTAATCGTAAACAGGTCTGAGACATGCGCAGATAGGGGGTGATACATGCACAGATTGCACGGTATTTATAGTTCACAGCGGTCACCCACATGTGTACTATAATTGTCCATTCCTGTAGCCACCACTGGAGGTCTTAATTGGTTCGGTGATTGCTCATTAATTGCAACAGCGTTCTTGTCCGCGTCGGATGTAGGTTGGATAATTGCTCGACAATTAGGCCCGCTGTCGTCAGAGTTACGCCCAGTCCTTCCCACGTGACTGGTTTTTTTGTTCAGGAAATTTCTCAGTACACCGTATGGGAACGCCAAATCGTTGCGCTTGTTGATGGACTGGGGGCCTGAGAACCATGACTCGAGCAGCTCGCGGCTCACGCGGTTGTCCCCTCTTGCGAGGATTTCGGCCTCGTCAAACTTGAAAATATGGCCGGGTCCCGTTGAGTGAGCTGCAACCTGGGAGTTTACGTCTTTCTTCCTCACCGCCGCTGCATGCTCGGCCATTCGCGTCTGGAGTAATCGCCCGGTTTCTCCGACGTAGTTGCTTTGTCCACAACTACACCAGATCCGGTAAACGACTCCAGCCGTTTCCTGCAGTGGCAGTGGGTCTTTCGGCCTCATGACCCGGCGTCTGATGGTTGCTTCCGGCCTGTGTGCAACTCCAACTCCAAGTGGGATGAGTAGACGGCTGACGTCAGGAAAATAAAGTCCTTGTTCCTGTGATCGCATCTTCTTCTTCGGAATGGTAATTATTGTGCGGCAAAATCGCAGGTAGTTTTTTTTTAAATTAACGTCAGGGTGCACTTCTTTCCGTCCGCTTGCGAAAACGGCACGCCGCGAAAAGTGACTATTTAAGTAGTATGATCAATTGATTCCAGTTGTGAAACATTCGACAGTCTTGATGGGATCCGGACTTACGCCAACAGAGCGGGAGGCAGGATTTAGTACAGCCGATTGAAGGCGTCAAGCCAGGCCTGAGGGTGTCGACTGTCTGTTGTGTGGGTTTATGACAATTCTTAAGTAGAATTGTGAAGCAAGTTTAAGTGTTATGTTGTTGGTGTGTTACAGTTGCCCGAGGGGATTTAGCCTCTTAAGTTCCCCTGCTGCGTGGCCGCGGCTTTTCATGTTCGAGTGGCACTTAGGCAGGCGTGCTTATTTGGACGCGTGTGTATGCGCGGATGTGGAGCACGTGTGTGAGTGTGTGAATATCGGTCAAGTGGTCTTCAGGTCAGCAAGTGAAACAGCCGCCTGCAAAGACACATGACGTTGACGGCCGCGGGCATTGAAGAACGAAGGGGGGGAGGGGGAAGTAAACAGGCATTATGACCGTCTCCCCCGTCCATCGGGGGTTGTGAGACTCTTGTTGATGAACATGCACCTGACCGCAAACGCAATTCAGGCACAGTTACTTAGCAGAGCGGTTTTGACGAATTAAAAAAACAGTAGTATGACGTGGCCATTTGGCGCCCAAGCCTATATAATCCCTCGCTTCTCATCCTCCTTCCCTTCTCCTATGACTTTTTAGTTGCCCATCCCTCCCACCATAATTATTACTTGTTTTCTTGACGATTCTATTTCTGTAAATATTTCCACACAACTTGTCGATCTTGCCTACTGGCACTGGCTAGCACAGCCATCAGTGGCAAATCGGCAGCACACACAATTATTGATTTTCTGCACGTTCAAAATTTTAGTTATTGTATACACGCCCCAAGTAGCTTCCACATTTGTTGCTGTTTCTCCACCTCTGACGATGGGCTCTTGTAAGAGCTCGAAAGCTCAGGAAAAAATAAATTTGTTCCAGTGATCGACCATGTGTCTTCTTTACCAATAGAAATTCCTGGAATACGAGTATTCTCTCGCATTAGTATGACTTTTTCTCATTGATGTACAATAACTTTGTAAATTCAAATATCCCTCCCAGAAACCATGCACTAAAGTATTTTTCCTTGCACTCAATTGCCAGAAAATGAAGTCTCCTCTAAATTGTATGCTTGTATAAAAAACAGGTATTCGTGGGATTAAAAACAAACCTTTTCAAATACCGAATGATTTCAAACCCCACTTGCCGTTTCACGTGCTTTCAGGGTTGTTAGCCTTCATACTGTTTCAATTCCGTCTAAGGTAAATCAAACCATTGCCTTCATTATTAGGAAAACGTCGCAAAGGGCTCGGAAACCTTTATAATGAATGTATACATTATAAGCAGCAGTAATAAACGGACAGACACGATCCCTTGTGGGTGGAAATTTTTAAGGTATCATTAAATTCTCATCGTCAGTAACTTTCTGACAGCTGAAAGTATCCTTTCCTTCGAGTACACAATTTAAAAAAAGACACACTTTTTTTACAAAAAATGGTCAAGGAAGGATATTTTAATATGTATATTCGAATATATTCGAATTTAGTAGGCTACTGAAAATCAACAAAAAGCCATGAATGCAACTGAAGCAATCATTTTTAGGCTGGTTGTGTTGCCGGCAAAGACAGGGGCTACTGGAATGGGTATTTCTGGCTCATTAGCTGTCATCAAGTAGTTAAATTAAATCCCAAGTGGTAGACCACCCGATGAGTGAGTTCAGTTAGTGTTGGAAAGGCGTCCTTTCTTTTTTTTTAGAACCGAAAGATACACTTTCTTTAAGTATGCACTTTGAAGAAGACATAATTTTCTATCCAGCATATACAAAAATAATATTTTCTGCACGATTTTGGGGCAACATATTGAAAATAAACGCAGAACGTGCATACTTCTGAAGTAGCCTCTTTTTACAGGGTGCACCTTTTGCAAGCGGTCGGTACGAAGCTCTTACAAAAGCCGGTATCTCGGCGCAACTGTAACATCTTTGGCTGCAAACTAATCAGTCTGACAACCCTACTGAAGTGATTTTTTCGAATCAAAACCAATTTCAGGACTTCGGTTGACGTTTCATGAGATAGAAAAAGTACCGTAGCCTCTGCGTGTGTGGGTGCGGCATAGGTGATGTTCACGCACTCCGCGAGAAAGTACCGGAAATTGGGGACAGTATCGGGACCTAAGACAGTCTTTTGATGTAGCCAACTTTGGAAGATTTTAACAGTTTATTATGAGTACTCGCAAGAGAACAGCACGGACGAGATGCATCAGACCATCACAATTGCCAGCCGGGTTACGCGATAAAAAAACAATCGGCCACATTGATTGGCTCTGAGAGTAACCTCAGTGGCACCCAACCAGCGGACGACATATGGATAGACATTTAACCAATCGGAAGGGTGAGTCTGGCGCAATCTTCGGAGCAAGATAAAAGTAGTAAATTCTTACTGCTGCCACTACTGCGTATGGTGTATGATGTGTGTTGACCAGGCTGAGGGAATACGATGAACTAAAAAACACCAGGCCTAATAGGCAGATGACTCGGACGCTATGTTTTTGACTGAATAATTTGATTAATCGCACAAAAATTGCTTTTAATTTCATGCAGCATATATAGTCATAACTACGTTTTGGACGTGTATGTAGACTTATAAATATCCGGGAGATTTTTGATGAGAACAGCTAACATATACCAAAGCTCAGCGATGATACTCATGAAAGCAACCAGGAAGTCAAGTTAGGCGAACGAATGTTTTTGATTAATACATTATCAGGCAATACGGGAGGGTAGATTTAACGAAAGTTTTAGGCAAACCAATCAGTGGTAACAAGGGGGAGAGATGTGTAAAGGGATCATGGGCCTCAGATTCTAGTCATAATTGGGGACCAGCGAAATGGGGGTGGGGGGAGGGGGTGAGAGGGGAAGGAGTCCGACAATTAGTTCATGTCGCCTCGTGGTTCTCGTCTGGAGTTTTGTTGGGAGGTGTGAGGACGCAAGGTGTTGACGTCTTGTGACGGCGTCGATGGCTTGTGGATGCTTGACGCCGCAGTCTCATCACTGTTTCGTGGCGTGGTAAGGGGCGTGAGGGCGGATGTTGAAATGGCCTTCGGCCACGGGAGCCATAAGGCCGTTACAAATACTTTCTGCGCGCATAAAATTGGGTTCGTGAGGCGTATGGCGACTGCTTCTGCCGTCGCAAGTATCCGCTGACGCAGGAGCTTAGAATGTTTAGGCGGCACTTTATAGACGACTCTAAACGCTTGATTGACGTCTACCCGATGACCGCTGTCTACCAAGTGAACCATAATCGCGCTTGATTTCGACTTTATTTCGCCTCTGTTTAGCCACGCAGGGTGATGCTCTCGCATGCGCTTGTATAGACGTCTAATCGTTCGACCAATGTAATTTGCCCCACAGGAGCATGTAAAGTTGTAGATACACATTGATGTGGTCTGAAAGGGCAGTCTTTCTTTGCTTTCTATGCGAAGAAGTGAAGTGCTTGAGAATAATACTAGTCTTAACTTAGCTGCTGGATACGTACGCACGATTGCAGCGTTCAGACGAAGCTGTAGAAGTTTGCTTGCTGGATCCCCTTGAAAAGGCAATGCGAGAAATAAGGTTTTCTTTTCAGCCGTCGGCACTTCAGATTTCGGTGGACGTTCCTCCATAAACTTATTTATGAACTTATCGGGGAAGCCATTTTCTTGTAAGGTGTTTTTAATGAGTGCGAGTTCGTCCTTCAGTGTCTCTGGAGAACATATTCTCATAGCTCGGTTCGTGGGGCTGCGGACTACGCCTCGTTTCTGACTTAGTGACACAAAACTGTAGAAATTAGTATATTGCTCTGTCTAGGGTTTTTTGCGAAATACACTTCTACTTATTGATCCATCAGACCTTCTAAGAAGTACGTCCAGAAAAGGGAGGCACTCTCTGTCTTCTTTTCATCAAAAGTAGCTTATGTAGCCCCACTCATTAATCCCTCCTTCCAGTACGCTGTCCTTAAAAAATGGTAGTTATGGGGTTTTGTGGGTGGGGAATTAGGAAACGCAACTAAATATACTTTAAAAACTGGCATATGCATTTTTATTTTATTGTATTTGGAAGTGTTTTGATTTATATCTGTAAATTTTCCTTTTCTGTATTATTGTTTAACCTATTGCGGAATAACCCGATCAACTTGCGGGTTTCTTGAAATTTTCCTAAATTTGTATAAGTTTGATGATTACTCCAATACCAGTGTTAATGTATTTAAGAAAACATAGAAATACTCATGAACAGCATTAGGCATATTAAGTACTTCAAAGAACTTTAGGAATCATTAAGTGATCGTAAAGGACAGTAAAATTTTCTCGATAATCCCGTGGTTCTAGAGGCGTAAAAAGAGCTCTAAATTAGAACAATGAATTTAGATATTACGTTGAAAACTTGAAGCAACCACCTTCTTTAAAATGAAAGAATTTTTCGTGATTCAAAAAAGTTGGTAATCATTTTCCTTCTTTTCTCCATGTTCATTGATCAATTCATAAATTGTGCATCTGTTCGACGTTTACACCAAAACCTTTAAAATTAGGTATAAATAAAGAGTATTTACCGAAAGAAAGTGTTTTTGGATATTAGTTCTTGGAATGATGACCATGTTGTTCATTTGTAAAAATGCCTCGAAACAGCAAAGCACATTGTCGAGAGTGAATCATGTCAGCACTGGAACTCTAAAGCTACTTTTCCTAAGATTATTAAAAGACGTTTCATAAAAAGTTACCTCTTAGAAATTGCTTTGATTAGATCTTCGTCTGACGAACTTCTGCGTGTATGAAGTTTTTCCAACGTAATGTCGCAGTGAAATTTCAGAATTTTGAGAATTTCTTTATGTTTAATGAAGATAAACGATTCAATTTGACTGAAGTTAAAATAACTTTTTTTCTCTTTATAATGGATTACCTTCCGCATGAGTAGATTAATTCCACTTTCAGTATATATACTGGCGAATTAAAAAAAGTGGCCATATACCATGCCATTTCGCGAAATACTTATTATTCTTTCGTCTGTTTCGTTTCTAAATAAAGTATACAAAAAAACTATTTTTCTTCACGACTTAAATTCAATAAGCACTTATTTGTCTTTAATACGCGAGAACATGTCAGACATTGTGTTTTTATTCAAGGAAATTTGAGGTTCATTGCTGCAGTCAAGCAAACACTCTGCTTTCATTTCATTGTGTGCAAAAAAATACCAGAAAGCTAATTATAATTTCTTACAAACAACTGTTCAATATTACTGCAAACAAATTTGGTTCCTTTAACCTGGCTTCACTTTAATCTGAATAATTTTGTCTAAACTTTTTCAATTCTGGAAGGGATATCTTCTATAACTTTTTTGCTTATTTTGGAGTTTATTCTTAGAATTATCAACATTAACGTGCAGTTTGGTTCTCTCTTTCGTTATAGCATAGGAAATTCCTTCCATATGCGACTACTTCCAATTTCCCGAAAACTAATGGTTATTTCTCTTAATAAACCTAACTAAAATGACGATTTAACTAAGTCAAAGGCTTTCGCCGAATTCAATAAACTGAATGAATCACAATAGTGTTTTCAAATATATGCTAAAATGTCCAGCCAAATTTCATAATTAGCGTTGCATGGTCTTCGGCGGCTTCAATTTACATGCAGAGCAACTTACAGCGGCCGCGATAAACAACTTTGACTACATTTTTTTACACTTGACACTAACTTTTAAAATTTCCTTCTCTGCCTATCCTATTTCCGCACTTCCCGAGACCCTATACCCACCGTTTTCGTACTACTAACTACTGGGACTAAGGGTATAGGAGTGGGGCTACATAAGCTACTTTTACCCTCGTTTTTGTAAACTCTATCCTCCCTTATAGTACTGTATTGCCTGATGATGAATTAATCAAAAACGTTCGTTGGCCTAACTTGACTTCCTGAATATACTAAAGCCGTGTATCGGCGTGGTTACTCCAAATAAAGGGCATTGATTTATGTGAGAAAAGTGGGGTTTCGGATTATTCACGTGATAGTTTTCGGTTTGCTAGGCAACTGCATGAGTTTCAACAGCTACCGCAGCTTTTTTACTAAATGTATTTAAGTTCTCCCGCCTTCTACTAACATGTAAAATCAGATAAGCATATGGGTGCTCACGAGGCTGCAAGTACTTAAGATGGATGTAGGAGCGGGAGCATGCACAGACGGGCGTTGTCTCAAGGACGCGGTCTAACAAAACTTCTGGCTTATGTGTGGTTAGTAGGCATTTTAGAAGGCCAATCCATCTGAACCACTTGTGAAAAACCTGGCAGAGGAGGGATAGATACAACCAGCGCTGCAGCCACATGAACAACAAGCGTCCCAACCAGTTTAAACAAATTTGGGTCAATTTACCCACTCAGCTTACTGTACTGAGTATAGAATTAATCAATTCTGATGAAGTCCTACTACACTACGAGTGGTGCACCACCCGACAAGTGAGTTCCGTTAGCGATTGGTGAACACTAGTAAACGGGCAGCAGTTATTTTTATCACAAATCAGGTTTTGCATGTGGTTGTAAAGAAATCTGGGCAAGAACGATTATAGAGGCCGAAAAATACTGTCGATTTATAATAAAAAAACTACTTTCAAGTGTTTGGTAGCCTGACTTTAATTTTTTTTCGTTGAATTCCACCAATAGGAGGAAATTTGCACATTCTTCGCAAGTCTGACGAAGACCTGGGGCACCAGTGTCGAAGATTTACTGAATAAATCTACTCATTTTCCCAAAGGACGCCTTTCCTTGAAATTACATTTCTTGGGATGCCTGTCTTTCAGTTTATACGAAAGGAGGCCGAATTTCCATTTTCGTTAAATTCTGCCTACATAGGGTCGAATTTCCCTCGATTATCTTCCGTATTCTACGCAATAGAGGTTTATGTTGATTGAATTTAATTTTATTTAGCTTATACTTCTACTTTTTACGGTTTTGATCCTGACTGATCTTACCGGTCTCAATTATGTCCCGCATGGTGCTTCTCCACGCGCGGCAATCCGTGGCCTTAGCATATTAAAACAAACATAATCTTATTTAATTTAATATTTTGTGATCAATTCCGCCCCAGACACATGTTAATTTACGCTCAATAGCCAAGAATTAAATGTCTTACCGCAATATAGTTTAAGCAGTTGGGCAGGGCCAATAGATATCTAATGGGCCCTACAAATCATTTTTTGCTGAAATCTGCTACATAGCCGGCACATCCTGCGGTGTCTGAACCATGTGTGGCTGTTGCTTCTGCCGGCTGTAATGTAGCATTACAAATCTAATAAATTAATTTTTATAATCGAAAATAAAGTGCATAATTTAGGTGGGAGAGCATTCCAGCGCTAATGAGCTTAATGAGCCTCTACTAGATCGGCGAAACTCATCATTCATCTTATTCCCGATCACAACCGACAAAGCAAGGAGCCCGGGGACTAGAGGTAGAGTATTGAACTCAATGACCAAAGGTCCCGCGTTCAAATCTCGGGGCTTCCAACCCTTGAGCTTGGTATGAGTGGCTCATGACGGCTAACAAGCCAGAAATGGCCATTCCGGTCTCCCTTTGGTTTGTCTGATCCACTTCATCATATAGGTGCTAATGAGCCTGATAGCACAGCGAATGCAAGCACAGACGGCAGTTGACTCAACGATACAGTCGAACGAAACTTCTGGCATGTGATGTATGGGAATGGAACGCTGTTCGAATTTAGGGTGCTGTCATCTTTTAGGTGGCGGGCTTTTCGCAGCATTGATCTCCAGAAGAACAGCGTCTTGAAGTTGTTTCGCTCGTCCATACAACCCTCGAGCATTCTGTGTGGGTGGGAAACAGCAGCCAAAGGTTCCCTTTACCCCCCCCCCCGATGGATTCAAACACTCCATATGCGATCAAAAATTCATTTTCTTAAATTGATGGGTACACGTAACTAAAGCCTGCAACTAGGTACACGGGCCACAGCGCTCAAGCTGATTGTACAGGAGAACTAGTGGAGAGGATGACAAGCCATTTAATGGCTTACTAGCTGTCAACCTCTAGTCATAAGCCAATGCAGGCCTAAACTCCGAGGCCTAACGAAATTGTCGTTTTTTGCATATTAGGTCGTATTGGAGGGGAGGTAATGGAGGTGTGCGCACCTATCTATACAGAGACCGCAAATGTGAGGTGATAAAGCACTCATCTGCTTCAGTTCGATGAAGTGCTTATGACCCATTTGCTAGACCCCGACTTTGGGCTGTCTTTGTGCTGTGTTCGGATACCCGTGTGTAAGTTTCTGATCCGGGATGGCCGTGCTGATCCGGGTTATGATTGCGTGAATGAGGATAGGTTGAACGGGAAGTAGTGCTGTGTCAGCATAACGACGTCTCCAGTACAGTAAACTCTCTGTCTCATGATATGTCAATCAGAATTCTGGGATGTGCTTTCAGCTCGAACATTTGAATAAATTATATTATACATAAAGTAATATTGCTTACCGTGCAACTTAATCTCGATATATTTAAGTCACGTCACGATGGCGGCTTTTGAACAAGCTATCCTTTAGCCACCTGCGAAAAATATACCCTCTAGAAAATGGCTACTGAAATAGTATATATTTGTATCATTTCAGTGCTCTTATAAAGCCAAATATATGTGATCAAAAAATCCACAAAAATATACCTTCTTGTACTCGTTTTGTAGTAAATTATGCCTTCTTCAAAATTTATGCTTGAAGAAGGGGCTCCCTTCTGTTTCAAAAAGTTTCTAGTTAAGAGTTTTGTACCACCATGAAGTAAGCAATCATAAAGCAACTAATTTTTCCATTTTTTTCATACTGGCTATATATTATATGACATGGTCCGTATCCATAGCACACTTTTATGAGAACTATATGACTTCTTTCTCACAGTGTAGGTAAATATTTACTTATCCTAAGGTAGAATGTATACAGCATGCCTTTTGTAGGCCTTGAATTCAAGTGTAACGGTCGGTAGAATTCAAAATTATTTGGAAATTTCGAATCTTTTTAAAGCTGAAAGATACCCCTTTTCAAGTAACAAATTTGCAAAAGGTTTACTTTGCTACCAGACAAGTACAAGGCAGGATATTCCTTGTGAATTTTCCCTATAATTCTATATTTTCGATATATTTACTTAGAAAAATTTGTCTGGCAGTCAGCTTACTGTACCGTACTGGTAGATTCCATACAACCGGTAGGTTTGGCGAACAAATCTACCGAAGGGTGATTAAATTTACGGCTAACGGTGAGCTTCGTAGCTCAGTGGTAGAGCGTTGGCTGCACAAAAGCCTTCCCTGCTGTGTGGGTTTGACCCACACTGAGGCCGCTAGTTTTTACACGATTGGGTCTACTGATGTTATTGAAATCTGCCAAACCGCTCCAATTACTTAAGTGAGCATAGTTGTCATTTTTCTGGATTCTAGATGCTTGCTTAGGAAATCCTGCCTGGACAGTCAGCTTACTGTATACGTAAAGGTGGACTCCATACGACCTACGGCTGAGCGAGTAGGTCAAACCAAGGTTTCGGCGTGCCTTCGTAGCTTAATGATAGAGCGTTGGCTGCACAAAAGCCTTCCCTGCTGTGTGGGTTTGACCCACACTTTAGACGCGAGTTTTACAACATTTGGGTCAACTGAAGTTATTGAAATTTGTCAAACCCCTAATATTTGAATTTATGCGGGCAGTGAACATAAACGAGCAAAGGGCACACCAATTAAGTAGCCATTTTACACAGAGCATACTTTTTATAGACGGTCAGGAGATTGCCTGTTCAAGAGTCGAACACCTGACGGGACCCAAATATCTCGAGATTATCAGTATTGTAACCCAATTTAAGAAGGTGATTTGTTCGAAGATAAAACACAGTTAGAAATTTTGTTGAGGCTTTATATTATAGGAAATCTTACGTACTCCCTTAAATCGCCTAATCTTCGTTTCTGCTGTTGTATGTTGCAAGAATTGCGCTGTTGTAGGCCCCGTGCCATTCTCTGCATTTTTTCTGTTGCATATTGAACAAAAAAACCTCCAGGTCATTCATGAAAAACCTGCAAACCTATTAATTAGACTGTTTGAGTGGCAAATAGACTGAGTGCCGATTTTAACTTGCTATTCGCCGGATGACGATTGGACGTCAATTAATGAGCAGCGGGCTCTTTTGTGACTTTAATCCTCTCGGCTCTTCATTCTCCGGTTCAGATGCGGACGCTTCGACTCAAGTTTAAATCCACGGCAGCCGCTGACCTCTTCAGGCATCAAGTTGCTATGCGCAGCCTATCCTCGCTCGTCGACCTCCCACCATCCCAGCAGTCTATCGGCGGCGATTGGCTTCAAAAATACAGGTCCGTTGAACTCTGTTACTCCTACATTTCCTTTGTTTCATAATGAGGATCGTGTTCTCAGGTAAAGGATATAACGTCCTATATGTGCTATTTATCGTTTGCATAGTTTTTTTTAAATCCATGCATGACTTCGCATGAGTACTCATGATTACGGCATTCACTAGAAGGTTCTAATAAGCCCTCTTAATGCAGTTTCCGCAATAGAGAAAGGGCTGGATGCCCTTATTCAGTAGTAGAGTGTTAAACTCTATAAAGCTGGTTGACCCAACGACGCGGATTTAATGCCCTAGTCTCGCAAAGCTGAGTTTAAATCAAACTGGCTAACGAGTGCTCATCTCATTCCCTTTGTCTTTGTTGCTAGAACTTTTTGGTAGCCCTCCTCTGCGTATAGACTGGCTGACGACAGCTAATAATTCAGAAACGACCATTCTATGCAGTCCTTTGTCGTTATCAGCTATTTTATGTTGTACCTATATACGGTGTGAATCCGACAATTACAAGGGAGACCAGAATGGCCACTTCTGGCTTGTTAGCCGTCATCCTGGAGATTCGAACCCTGGACCTTCGGTACCACGGACTCGTTGCTTTTTTTGGTTGTGATCGTGAATATGACAGAACTGGGGTGTTCATCCGATCTACCTGGCTAGGGCATATACTTGTCCCGGAAGTGCCTTGAGGCTTGTACTTGAGTGATATCAGGCTGTCGCTTAGCAACCTTAGATATTTGATGGAGTGGATCCGACACCAGACGGGTGCATTTACCTTACGCAAGCATACCGTCAATTGGCAGCAATTTGCCTTGTGAACCCGATAAATCGCTCCTCACATCTGGCTGCCTCCTTTATCAGACAGAGTATTCCATTCTTGACTGCTACAGACGCGGTGACGTCTCAGGTACACCTGTTAAAAGTTATGACACGAGACCTGCTCCAACGAAAATCTTGCTTTTAAAATTAGTCTTTTTGAACCCAAACGCCGTCGGCATGCACGTGTCCCCTAACGCTCGCCTTAACCTTTTAACCACGCTATTTAATGTAAGTGTAATGTGAAACTGCGTTCCCGTGAAAAACTCTCCGCTTGTAGTCTTGGTGACTGGCCGCTGTTGATATATTTTTCGATTGACCTAACTGTGAACAATTCGCGGCCTCGGTGGAAGTCGAACCCACACATTGGCTCATTGACCGGAAGCGACAATCCACAGGCAACTCATGCAGTCTAAGGACCCAATACCCGTCAAACAGAAATCCGGTGTTATTTACCGAATCGACTGTCTTTGCGGTCAAGCCGTTTATGTTGGCGAAACCGGCAAACGGGTTGCCACGAGACTGCACTAGCATGAACTCACCGTGCGAAGGAAGGTCAAGTTATCCTTGGTCGCCGCCCACGCATCCTCGCCAGGGCACGGCTTCGACTTCGAACACGTGCGAATGCCAGGCCAGTCAGACGACTGAGCCTCACGCCTACTGCAAGAAGCATGGCACTCGCAGGTGGGCTCTATTGATAGGCGTATCGATCTCCCAGATGCCTATTTCGCGTTGCGCGAGCAATGGCAGGGTTCAAGGTCACTCGCGGTGGAGCGAACAATGGCAACTCAAGGTCACTCCCGGCAGAGCTGATTTGATCACGCAGTGAGCTGTACATTTTCATTCCTTGACAATGGCCTCCAGTGAGAGTCCAAAACATCGGGCAAATAAAATACGGTCCCACAGAACCTTCTTCCTCCTTCTATACAAATAAATAAGTGTGTTCATTGCCGGTTTGCAAGCAATATCTGTGATCTGTGAGGCCCGCAACATTGTTCGTGATTCCTGCTGCATGCTGAAACACATTCCTTTTTTTCCTCGAAAAGGAGACACCATTGAATTTGTCTTCTCTTCCGCTCCGCACTTCCCTCTATCTCTCTCTCTTTATCTCTCCCTCGCCTGGTTTTCAGAATGGACATGATGCGGCCGAGTGAAATTTTGCGCATCCTACCTAGTCAGTCCTCCCGGTCGCCGTCTATCTCCTCCGTGGCCTCCACCGACTCGCTGGCAGCGACAAAAGCTCTGCTTTCGCCCGCCTACGTTCGCCTTAGTCGCAGTTTTGGGGACCTTCTAGATGAGACAGAGGTCGTATTTACCGGTAGCAGTGGCTTTTACTCCTCCCTTTCATCCTCTTCCGCCTCCACCCTGGCCTCCTCTCGCAGCACTAGCAGTCTAGAGCTGTCCACAGAGGAAGGCCAGGAGGTGACAGCGACGGCGACGACCTCTTCACTGGATCTCTCCGCCGGATGTACTGCTCTGGCTACCTCGTCGGCTGGCGGTGAAGCCATCGCCACCACTCTGACTCCGAACGCTGCAGGGAACAGTACAAACGGCATTGTCAAAGGCGCTGTTGATGCTTCTGGCGACGAATGGAAGTCTGGGGACTGTGCCGCTGTGCAGCATCGAGTTGGTGCTCTAGTGACTGTCCTTCCACACTCTTCTGAGGTGCGTTCGTCTGTGTCTGTATATGTGTGTATGTGCGATCAAAAATGAATTGACTCAGAAGAGCTCAAACCCAGATTCACCCTCTTTGTTGAGATCATGGGGGATATGAGCCCCAGCGTTGGCTTTAGTCAGCGTCAACTCTGACAAATGCTAACGTCAGAAATAGTGCCCGTATTACTAACTCTTAGCATCAATCTTAATAAATAGTAGTAATAGTAGAAATAACATTAGCAATACCAGCCTCGGTTTCCTTGAGTCTGCCCTGACACCTACGGATGTTCTTCGAGCCTCAAACATCGTCCTTACTCGGAATGGCATACATCCAGGTCCCAACTGCTAGTTGAGGTCGAGCCAAGCGCTGACTCCAAACAATGTCATTTCGGACCAATTATTAGCGCCAGTAATAGTACCAGCACTCAACTACACTGCCAATAAACAGCAGCATAAACTGTCGTAGTAGTAGCAATACCAGGCCTTTGTCTTGTCATCGGTTCATGCGGGAAGAGCGTTTAGGCTATGGTAGATGGTTGCTCGTCTGCTTTCACTGTGCCTGACTGCAGTCACCATCCCTGATCTTGGGCCTATGGTGGACATCATCGCTTGCGATGGCCGAACTACCACTTCAATGAGTATTGAGTGTTCTCACAGTAAAAAGAAATTCGGAGTCCAGATAAATATTCCTTGCATCATCCCCGGAAGAGGAAGAAGAAGAGGAGGCGACTTCTGAGACCAAAGTGTATTCCGGCTGACGTTTCAAAAGCTCGATTGCTTCCGTCGTCAGAGCCTGGTGTCTTTACTCCTGTTCGCGTCAGATTAATGTGAACTACCATTCGCCCATGTGTCAGTCGATTGCACCGATCGATTTTCGTGCCTTTTTGTATTGCTTGCGCCCTCACGAGCGTCTTCTTGAGCTGTGTCAAGTCGTTTTTATGTCTCGTGAGCATTTACACCCTCTTTGCTCGCGGCTGCCGGCTGTCAGCCCTGCTTATCTTTCTCCGCCCGACCTATTGCTCCGTTCTGAGCCAATGTTAGCCTTTTACGGAGCGTTTGGTAAGCGGGATGAAGGTCCATGGCTCTGTTTAGTCTGCCAGTCGAGAACCAACTTTCTAGCAGCAATCTGGCCGTCTTTTCATTGGCTCGCCCTATTAGCCTTGCTTTTTCAAAGGCAAATGTGTGCTTTTTTCTGCTTTACGTGGTTATAGTTATATGTTCAGCTGTTAAAGAGAAACCACGCAAGCTCCAGTGTAAAGCCGTTACTTTAAACCCAGTTTTTTAAAAAAATTATGCGGAATTTAGTCAACGTTTTCAGCCATGTAAAATCCTCATCCATGTACACATATATTTAAGCAGACATAAACGCCTACTTGTGTGCACAAAATATATAGTTTGCAGGTCAGTAGACTGGTGGGCTTAAACGCGGATGGTCAACATGTTACAATGTTGAATGTCCTTTAATAGAACGGTACACATAAAAATGGCATTGTCTACAACTCCGCCTAGTTACTGATGGGAACCATCAGTCTACCCGTCAGAAAAGAGGGGACAGTCAATTGGGCTGTAGACTGTTCTCCTGTCTTCTTTTTCAGCTCTGCGCCCATCCTACCTTAGACGACCGATCATCTAGACGGTGTTCTGATGTTGGCGATGGGAGAGAGATTGAGGTCAATCCTCGGTGCCTTTCCTTACTCACTATAATCAATTTGTCACGCGTGTGGACCGGGGCAGGGGCTTTCTCACGGTCGATTTCAGACGCGTGGCGTGCTCCCTGTGACTGTGAGCAGCGTGGTCGCACGGTTTGGTCTCTGCGGCTGTGGTTAGTATGGTTTCAGGCTGCGTAGCTTCTGACGTTGTGACTTCTGATATAGTGGCTTCTGGCGGTGTGGGATCCTTGTGTGTAGAGTGTTGTTGTGGCACCTGTTGGAGTGTGTTTCGCGCACACCGTCTGCATACTCCCCCATCTCAGATCTTTTCGATCGGGTTCAGGTGTGTGGGAGTGGTCAGAGAGTGCGGTAGATCCGGCGAATTTACCTTTGCCAGAATTCAGCTTTAGTCAACACGTCTGTCTTCAGCTGGCTGAAGTTCATGATGAACATCGTCGACAGCAACGGTCAAGCTCTCACGTGTTAGCCCCCTAAATGGGCCGCGCTGTGGATGCGCTGGACCAATACGGGGGCCAGATCAGAGCACACCAGGCGTTATTCGGGTTGTGCTCTCATAACAAAGGCTGAACATTGGACGAGCGTTGTGGTACACGCAGAGGCAGCTTGATCCGCGTTAGTCCTTTGCGCCAGATCCCATGCTCTGGTCTTTTTGGCTGTGTCTCCATACCGGACTCAGGCGACTGAGTGTGGTAGATGCGGCGCAAGTCTGCGATTACTTAAAACAAACTCACGCGCTGGTCGCCGTCCCTGCATCGCCCTTTTGTGGATTTAATGGGTGGGCAAAGTCTCAATGGACGGTCAACCTGTTGTGGTTCAAGCTGCGGCTCCCTAAACGGGCCGCGCGGTAGATGCGCTGGAGGAACACGGAGCCAGATCAGGAGGTACGAAAGGCGTTATTCGGGCGTGCATCCCCATAAAAAGTGCCGACAAACGGGGGGGGGGGATAGAGCAAGGTGTGGAGGCTCAAACAGCACCAGCCGACTGCACCCGACCCCGTCCCCAGTGTTTATTTTGACACCAGGTACAGGCAGGTGAGGAAGATCTGTGCAACAAAGCAGAGATGGTAGAAAACCGGCAACGAATGCAGGATGCGCTCAACTCCCTACCGGAAATGTCCCTGACTATTTATACCGACGGGTCGGTGATAGATGGATGCAGATAGGGAGCTGCGGTAGTCGTGGTGACGAAAGGAAGCTAGAATAACTACTCAACAATTGCAATGTCCTGGAAAAGGGGCGCATGCTACAGCTCATCCTTTGAGGAAGAGACCAACTAACACCTGATGGAATGCGCAGCCGAGATGGTCGCCAGAGTTCAGGAGTTTGTTGTCGACTACAGACTGAGAGCGCCGATCGACCTTACCGCCCGAAGACACTCTGCCACAGTCCGGTATCCGAAGAAGATCCGGAAGTCGTGGTTCTAAAGCCAATTTCCTTGCAATTGATCCTGCAACAACAACCACTACCACGCTGTGGACCTCGGCGAAATCGACGGTTGAGCTGTCGTAGCAGTGGCTGCTGTAAGGACAACATGAATATTACATCAAAGAGACTACTGTGAACTGCATAGTAAGTGGTGCTCACGTGTGCTACACGTAGCCTAACCTAGCTTCCCTGATTGGTTATGTTCTTTTGGCAGCGTCGGTGTGAAGTAGATGCAGCCATAGTCTACTTTGTAAGGCACTCCTGGACCACATGATGGACTTCGTAATTTGTGATAGTTGAATTGTCGTGTCAGCCCAAAAACTGTATTACGCAGTTCAGTTTTATGCAGGTGAAGATGGGTAAATGCCTTTGAGGTCCCGTAAAGCTTTTTCCTAGCCTGAAGGCTTTAACTACTGACACTTCGTCTTCAGGTTGCTGAATTGAGTTCAGGAGGCCGCGGAACAGGTCGAGGTCTACTAGAACACGGTCTTTTAGCATGTCTGCATTCGCCTCCTGACGGCCCTATATTACCAAGCACTTGGCTTTTAAAACATATTTTACCTGGTGCAATTTTGAAGATTGTGTAAACAGCAAAATTTATTGGCCTGAAATGACGAAACAGTCAGTTCCGGAAAAGCCCGTCTTCATATCCTTGCCATTTAGGCGTGACATCATTTGAAATACCATCAAGAGACGCATACTATGCTGTTGAACTCATACTTTGCAATCCAACCAAGTACTTATTAATTTCTTGTCGAAGAATGTTTTGCCGTTGCACGCCACTTCAAATTGTGTTTACGAATTTACATTCACTTGCGCATGCGAGTACATAGGGCAAACGCAACGGCAATTGGCCGCCAGAGCCAAGGAGCACTCCCCGTTCATCGATAACTGAAAATCTGCTAGATGCAGCCCATTCTGTGGACCCCAAAACTTATTTCCGACTACTTTTTCGGGCATGAATACCTCTTACCTTACGCTACCTGGAGGCAGCCTACATACGGCGGCTTAAACCAGACCTGGAGCATCTGGTGAACCTAACTCTGTCGTGGTAACACCGGCTCCCTGTTTACAAATTTCCCTTCCCATTTATTTGTCTTAGTCGTATTTTCTCCGTTTTTGCTGCCCACAGCGCTTTAACTTTCTAACGTTATCGATTACCCTCTTGGCCATTTTCTATGACTTTGCTGTTTGTATCGATTTCTGTATGAATTGAATGTTGTATTTCCTTGTTACGTTATTCACGTGATGCAATTAGAGGAAGCAACTGATGAGCACTCTCGAGATTAATAGATCCAGTAAATTTTGCTGTTTACACCATCTTCACTTTGCTCTTCTTTTTGAGGATGGCAACCTGGGAGTATTCAGTGTGTACCTAGAGACAAGATTGTGTACGCGGCGTGTACGCGCAAGAAGCGGTCGCCTGATTTCATCCTTTCGGGCAACTTCCACCAGCCACGCCCAAACTTACTGCTTCCTAATTATGTATCTATTGCTGCGTGGACGGACCATTACGAAATCTACGCGGTTTGGCCTGCGCTGCCTTCTTACTGTTTCATGAGCAATCTTTCTTCTCTGGCCTTTTCCTCCATTGCTCCCCCGTCCGCCTTCTCCTCTTTTGGAACCTTCTTTGTCGCCTGCATCCTCCCCCCTCCCCTCTGCACAACCCGGGCATTGTTTCGTCCTCCATTGTTTTCCTTCTGTCTTTCAGGATAAGGCGAAAAATTTCCTCAGGAGGCGCGAACGGCTGACCAGGCAGCAGGAGCGAACGTAAGTTTTATTCCACTTTTAACCTGCTACTGCTGCTGCCCAATTTTAAAGGAACAAGCCGACACTCAAACCTACGTGTTGACTTAATTGACTACCGAGTCTTTAATTTTAACCTCGACGTATGAGGCGTCTCGTGCCTAGTTCGCCGTGGTTGATATGAAACAGATCTGCTCGTTGGGATGAGAACTTTATTTGCCTGACTTTGTCGCGAATTTCGCCTGCATCCATCATCAGAGACAATGTTGGCGGTGTTCTCCCTGGACCTAAATTTATCTCCGTCTACATAACTGAATCTTTCTGGATCAGGATAGCCCCCACACCCTACGATACCTCCAAGCCCGTTTAAGTTGTAGATTGCTAGAGGGCAACTCCACCGAACTTTTGCATTGAATGTTACTTTTCTGAAGCCACCCCCCTCCCCGTCCTTCGGCGCACCAGTTTAAATCTCTCGGAATTGTGTCGGGTAGCCGAGGCTAAAGCCAGCAACGATCGTAGTGCAAAAAAACTGCTATGGCTTGTATTATGTTATTGGACAGATGTTTATCGGTCTCGGCATTAAGGCATTACCACCACATGCTTCACAATCGGCTGTTTGTCAGACTTGCCATTTGTGGACGAACCGCAAACTAGAACTTCAACACCTCACACTTCATTGTCGAAGTTGAGTAGACGTTGACTGCGATGATAAAGTGTCCTGTATGGTTTTGTAACGATACACCTGGCTTATAGTCGGAGAGGCGACCTAAGGTACTTGTCGACTAACAGGTGAAGGCAGTGCCTCTCAGCGGAAGCAGTTCTATTTTCTCAGACCGCTTTTTCGATTTCATCTTAACGTACCTTTTTTGTCCACACGCTCATTGCAACAAATCGATGTGATGGTTTTGACGGAGGATCGCAACTGTAAAGGTATACAATCGGTTATGTGCTCGTGATGCCCTCTCCGAATCGCTTGTCTTTAGTAACGACCAGCTTATCGTCGTTTATTTATTACTACAAGTATGTCTATGGATTGATTTGTTAAGTACAGCAGTCGCCAAAGACCATGAAACTTTCATACGTTTGTGTAAGTGTTATCCTTACTCGAATACCAGAGTGAATGAATTTGGGAAAACTTAGAACTAATAGTGAACAGCATTCGGCATATTAAGTACTTAAAAGACCTATGGGAAGTACTAAGTGTTCGTAAAGAAAAATAAAATGTCCTAGATAATCCCATGGTTCTAGAGACGTAAAAAGAGCTATAAATTGGAACAATAAATTTAGATATTGTGTTAAATTGAAAACTTGAAGCAACCACTTTCTATACATAGAAAGAACTGTTCTTAAGTCAAACTCTTCTGTAAACTTTACCCTTACTGGATAAGTACTTATTTAATGTCATCGAAAATAAGTGTGTCATCATTTTCCTTGTTTTCACTCTCTTTATTGATAAATTAATTAACTGCGCATCTGTTCGACTTTTACACCAAAACCTTTTTAATAAGGTAGATATAAAGAGCATTTACCGAAATGAAGTGTTTTCCGATATTAGTTTTAACGAATATGGCAACGTTATTGATATGCAGAAATGCCTCAAAACAGCAAAACACATTGTCGAGAGTGAATCCTGTCCGCAGTGGAGTTGTAAAATTACTTTTCCTAAGATTAATAAAAAAATTTTCCATAAAAGGTTACCTTTTAGAAAGTGCCTTGATTAGCTATTCCGCTGACGAACTTCTGCGTATATTAACTTTTTCCAAAGTAATGTCACAATAAAATTTGATGATTTAGAGAATTTATTTAAGTTTCCTGAAGATAAACGATTCAATTTGACTGGAGATGAAAGAACTTTCTTTTCTCTTTATAATGGATTATTTTTCGCATAAGTGGATTAATTCCACTTTCTGCTTTAATCTTGTGAATTCAAAAAAACTGTTCATATACATTGCTATTATTTGATCTAATTATAATTCTTCTGTCTGTTCCGTTATCACGTTGGGCATGTTGTGTTTGCTCAAGGACATTTTGGTGTTATTGTTGCATTAAAACTAACACTTCTCTGTTACTGCATTTTGTGCAAAAAAACCACAGGATAGCTAAACATAATGTATAAAATACGAGTCTGCAATGCTACTGCAACTAAATGTGATAACTTTAACTTGGCTTCACTTGAATCTGAACCATTTTCGGCAAACGTTTCCAGTTCTGGAAGGGATATTTTCTATACCTATTTTGCTTATTTTAGATTTCCTTCATAATATAATCAACATTAAAGTGCAGTTTGGTTCTTTCTTTCGAAATAGCATAGGAAATTTCTTCCGTATGAAACTCCCCAATTTCCCCAAAATTAATGGCCATTTCTCTGAATAAACCTAACTAAAGTGACGATCTAGCTAACTAAAAGGCCTTTGCAGAATTCAATAAACTGAATGGATCAAAATAGTGTTACTAAATATACGCTAAAGTACCGAGTCAAATTTCATCATGAAGGTTGCATGGCTTTGGCGACTACTGTACATTTGGTCAAAAAGAAGTCTGGCAGATAGTGAAATTTTCACCGTGTCTGGCCGTTCGCAAACTGTCGCGTGAATCATCTAAAACTCACTTTTCTCAGCGTTTCTAACCTAAACAATGCCTTCCACTGAAGGCAACCACACGCAGATACATGGTTTTGGTATATGTTACTTACTGCCATAGAAAAACTACTGGATATTTAGAAATTCTGATATCCGTCCAAAACGCAGTTTCGAAACGTATGCTGCATGAAACAAAAACAGGTTTTGCTTGATTAGTCAAATGATGAAGTGAAAAGCATAGTCCCCGAGTCATCTGCCCACTGAGCATGGTTTTTTGGTTCATCATATTTCCTCAACCTGTACTCCGTAGTAGGAGGAAGAAGTAACTTATTTTATATTGCGCCAGATTCACCCTTCCGATTGGTTAAAGTATATCCGAATGCCGTTCGCTGATTGGATGGCACTGAATTTACTCATAGAGCCAATCAATTTGGCTGATTATTTTCTTAGTCGCGTAGCCCGACGGGCATCACTGCTGGTCTGATACCTCGCGTCAGTGCCGCTCTCTCTCGCGAGTACTAATAATAAATTGCTGAAATCTGCCGAATTCGGCTACACCAAAAGACTACCTTTGGTCACGATACTGTCCCCGATTTCCGGTAGTTTTTGCGGAGTGCCTGAACCTCGGCAATGCCGTGGACGTGGCGAATTTCAAAACTTGTTCCGCCGGAAATGACAATTGACCACTTGCCTGGCTGGTGACGGTTAATTAGCAAGAAATAATCATTCCAGTCGTCCTTGCTTTTGCAGGAAATGTTCGTCGACCTAAAATGTGATTTCAGTACCGTTTGTCACTTCCAGAACCTCACGATCATGTTACGCAGATAGACCTTTGGCGACTTCACCTATTTTAACACTTTATAGTTTGAAGCATCTTTCACCAGGTGCAAATTTGAAGATTGCGTATACAGCAAAATTTACTGGACCCATAAATTTCGCGAGTTCTCATCAGCTGCGTCCTCTCGTAGCATAAAGAGAGTAACGAATGAGAGATTAAATAAATTGAATTCATACAGAAGAGGTCATAGAAACAGGCTAGGAAGGTAAATTAGTAAATTGGACTAATCAGAATACCTAGTAACATAAGCAAGTAAAACGCTGTGGACACTTAGGTAGGGGAACGAATGCTAAAACAAAAATGCGGGCAGGGGTATGTGTGAATCAGGGAGCCGGATTTTCCCATGGCAAAGCAATGTTCACAAGATGCTTCAGCTGTTTACATAGGTCGGGTTTGGAACGTCATATAGAGTCTGCCTCTAGGTAGCGAAAGGTACGAGTTATTCGTGCCCGAACAAGTACTCAAAAAGAAGTTTTTGGGTCTACAGAATGGCCCGTATCCAATAGTGCTACTGAGCACTCGCGAAATTTATGGTTTCAATAAATTTTGCTGTATACGCACTTTTTAGTTATTGATAAACCTTAAGTCGCCCGATGCCATTAGTAGAGGAAGCATAGTTGCTGTATGTCCAGGCTACCATTCTGCTGGCAAACCCCCCATCCAATAACATTACTGACAAAGACAAGGGAGACTGGGATAACTATTTCCGGTTTATTAGCCGTCATCAGTGAGCCATGGACAACCCCATTTGTCGTAGAGCCCAAAGACTGAACCGGTAGGCTTTTGACTAGAAGTCCAATGGTCTGACCACTGAACGTCGTGGTCATCGTCGGTTAGGATCGGGGATTGAGAAGAAGACAACTCGATCACTGGGACAATACTTTTTTTCGACTTACGTTTCGTCATCCGTTGCGGATTCATCATAACAGACATTAGCATAAAACGGTAGCAAAAACCCGTTTCTGCCCTGACAGCAGTCGCGCAGTGACACGTGAACGTTGTCGACAATGCCAAAGCACACCGGAGTGGCTACTTCTGGCTCATTAGCCGTCATCAAACAGTCATACAAGCTGAGGTCTTCCCAAAACCACACTTAATGGTACTTGTACTTGATCCGATTAGCTCCTGTCGTTGGATGAATCGGCTTCACGGATGTCACAAATAGCGGCGGCCATTGGCGGCGGTCAGAGGCGAGCTCTTCACAAATGTTAACCCATTGTTTGTTCCAATGTCGCAAGCCCTAAACGATTACGAGGCCCATCCGTTCAACGCCCGACTTAACGGTGCTGAGCCATGTCTTCAGTTGATCGCCTTGTCGGTATCTCCAGTTTGCACTACGAAAAGGGTTCACGACCAATCTGCAGAGGTCCGTCGATGGTTTGCGCAGGACATGGCCAAACCATTGCAATCGGCGATGCTGGATGTACGATGCTAGACTTGGTAGTTTGAAACATCTGCGGTATAGCTCAACATTGGAGATTCGATCCTGCCAGAGGACTCTTAAGAGGCGTCGAAGACACCAACGGTCAAAGACTTTGAGCGATAGGATGTCTGCCTTTCCCACTGGCCATGTTTCGCAGGCATATACTAACACCGGTCTGATTGATGCGTTGTATATCAGCAGCTTAGTACGTAAACTGATGTCTGAACGAGACCAGAGTGGTCTGGCTAGCAGCCTAAATGCATTTCTAGCCTGCGCGATTCGGTTCTTGATTTCGTCTTTGGCCTGTCCATTGGCTAGCATATTCGAGCCCAAATAGCAGAAGCAGCTAACTTCTTCAATGGGTTGACCGCCGATAAACAGTGGTTGTGTTGCGCCCAGATACGTAGTCAGGAGCTTCGTCTTGCGCACATTAATTGTCAGACCAACAATTGCCGCGAAGCCGGTGATTCGGTCTAGCGTTGGCTGTAGTGGTTGAGGAGTTTTACCGAGTACGACAATGTCATCGGCAAATTCCAGGTCAGGTACTCTGAATTCAGAGCTGATTTCACATCCACTTTATGGTGGTGTCATTGACTAATAACCTTCCCCCTTTACTGGCATTTTCTGAACTAATAGCGTGAGATAGAGAGAGAGAGCGCGTGTGTGTGTACACGTCTGAGAGAGCTTAAGAGGCTTCCTCTCAGTGTCTCCCTCTACCTCCCCTCCCCCCTCTGAAACAGGCTGACCGTGGCCGACTTCCTACCGAATGAAATCTATCGCACCCGACTGGACTCTGATTTGTTTGTGCGACGTCTACTGGAGGAACGCGAGGCGGACTACTGTGCCTGGAAGACCCTGAAAGTCTTCATCGGCAGCTGGAATGTCAATGGCCGGCAGGACACCTCCGTCGCACTGGACGAGTGGATGGATTTTACGCAGGGCGATCAGTCGCAGTCTGATCAGCGGCCCGCCGACATCTACGTCTTTGGGTAAGCGGTTTTTTTGATCACGCATCAGCAGTCTCAGATTTCGATTCAGTGTTAAAGCGCTTGTTGATGCCTTCTTGGGACTTCTTAGATTTAAGTGGGATTTGCTTATGGATTTTAGCCCCTGCGAATAGGGCGGTCGTATACAAAGCACAGTTCAGAATTCATGCAACATCCCGGCATTTGTGAAAGGTTGATAATCGTTCGCTTCTCAGCATTGAGGAAGGTTGGAATAATGATTATCATGTAGTCTATTCTGAAGCCATTTTAGCCAGGGTAGGATGCAGGCTTTATAACGAGCTTCGTTCTGACCACAAACAAGACGTATGTATTGTAAAAAGAAACCAGTTAAAAAGTGTTCATTTTTATAATTGATGTTGACTGCCTTTATTAATTTAAATATATTTTGTGGAAAACCTTCACAAAAAATCTTTCTTGTACTCATTTGGTAAAACAAATTACACCTTTAACTTTTATACTTGAAGAAAGAGTTTCCGTCGGTTTTAGAAAAATTTCGAACTATGAGATTTTTTTAGGACTGTGGGGTCTTCATTCACTTGATTAATGATGCCTATAATGTGTGCAGCGTGGTCCATATCTATTGCTATGTATTGTCACTTCCTTCTCAAGCCCTACACAGCATATAAATTGTAAATCTTGAATTCAGGTGTAGCAGTCGGTATGTTTCAAAACTATTCGGTAATTTGGAAGCTTTCTTAAAACTAAAAGGTCCCCTTTCTTCAGGTATAAATGTTAACTAGGGCGTAGGTTATCACCAAACAAGTAAAAGAAGGAGGATTTTAGAGCATTTTCTCCATAAAATGTGTTTGAATTTATAAAGGTTGTCATAATTTATTATAAAAATGCATGCTAAATAAGTAGCCATTTTTTACAATGCATTTTTTTGTTCGCGGCTACGAAGAAGCTCGCTAAAAAGCCGGCATCCTATCGCCACGATATTGAGTATCAATATGGGTGAGTGTGTATCAATCTTTCGCAAATTTCGGCATGTTGCACGAATTCTGAGCCGTAGTGTGCAGCAATTTTTTTATTTCATGAAGTAGTTTTTCGATCCGCAAATGCACCCAAACCAGCTAAACGACTCCAGCCGTTTCTGGCCGTGGCATTGGGCCTTTCAGTCTCATTAGCTAATGTCTCACGGTTGTCCCGTGGTCTCTTTGCAACGCCGTCTGAGAATGGTGTGAAAGGGCGACCTTTGGAGTCGGCTGAAGCTCACCTCTGTTCGCGTTTCCGTGTATGTATTGGGTACCCCTTTGCTCTGAAGATATCTTAGCACAGCAGCCTGCGGTTTCTTGGGTTTCAATCGCAGCATCCCTATCTGATGCGATAATGTACGCATAGCGTTCCTGTTACAGCCAGCAAGTCTCCGCCTGCGCTACCTGCCAATTTGATGACACCCCTATCGGCCTCCGCATATGAGTCCGTTTGACTACCTAATTTAGCTACGACAGTTTATCGGTCATTGTTTACGCCCGATAGGTAGAGTTTTCACAATGGTGTATGCGCATATCAATGAGTCAGTGGACAGGTTAAGGATGACATGGTGTCCCGAATGGATGCAGCTCGCCGGGTTTTCTCAATCCTCTGAAAGCCTCTATGGATCCGACGCGACATCACCATCACTAGGAAGATCCGTGTTTGCCATGCATCTGTCCGGTCAGTCCTCCCTTATGGGTGTGAATGCTAGGCTTTGCGCTTGGAAGATGAGCAAACGCTGGAGGTTTTTGACCATCGCTGTCTGAGTACCATCCTTCAACTGAGGCAGTCCGCACTCGCTGTGACAGTATCGCGCGGATATCTCAGGCCTTCCAAGAAAGACGACTAAGGTGGTTTGGGCACGTTCTCCGTCTTCCGCCCCACGAGCTTGGCTACGCTGCTCTCGATCCGGCGCTACACTCCTTGCATAGGCATATTACTTTTGAAGTTGGTATCCTAGCCGCA
Source organism: Ligula intestinalis (assembly GCA_036362985.1). Taxonomy (NCBI): domain Eukaryota; kingdom Metazoa; phylum Platyhelminthes; class Cestoda; order Diphyllobothriidea; family Diphyllobothriidae; genus Ligula; species Ligula intestinalis. The sequence continues at coordinate 6,841,834 of JAYGXS010000009.1, forward strand.
GTAGTGACGACTTAGCAGCAACTGAAACAGCTGGTATTTGACGTGCCAGCCTTTGACGGGTAAACACTGGTTCCCGTGGCTGTCATCTGCAAACTCCAGACCGGCTCTGACCACGTGACACGTAAAGTTAGCCATTCAGCTGTCGGATGACGAGTGACTTAAACCGCTTCTGCGGTCAGGCGCTGGCACTTATCTTCCCAATGCGAGGTTATTTGACCATCTGATTTTCTGGATGCGACCTGGTTTCTACACAACCACCCCAAGGGAAAATTGGAAAGTCGGAAAGCTCATATTTCCATATTCCTATCTGTTATGGTTATTTTAAAATGAAGGTGCATAGCCTGGTACTCAGCCCTTGATACTACTGCAGCAATCACTA
>JAYGXS010000009.1:6847212-6860545 GCA_036362985.1 Ligula intestinalis
AGTTCCATTAAATTTTGCTACATGCGCAGTCCTCAAATTTGTACCTGGGAAAAGATGCTTCGAATCTCTGAAACATTCGCTTTATGTTTTCACACAAGTGAGGGAAAAATAAGCTCCGCGGCTATACGTGATCTGCTGCTCTTTTGTCTAGCCTTCCTTTTTAGGCCAGCTCAGTTGACATGTTTAACCTGCAAACTCTTGTCCGTCTGAGGAGGGTCAACGCTGTCCAAAGGATATTTGGCAAATTTTTATTTTTTCCCTTTCAGTCAGCTGTTCTTCTTTGGTGATATGAACTATCGAATAGTTGGCCTAACTCGGGCAGAACATGTCGGCTCCATTTCTCGGCGCACGTTTGAGCCTCTTCTCAAAAACGACGAGGTGAGGAATTACCTTTTTTATCGGTACAGAAGATAGATGATCGAACACCGGAACGATTTGTATTTTATTCTGAGCTTTCTGACTCTTACCGGAGTCAATCGTCATAGATGGGAAGCAGCAACAAAATAGTGACTGTTAAAAACAGTTAAAATATGAACGTGCAAAAATCGATAGCTGTTAGGGTTGGGCACCTAATGGCTCGCAAGATTCCGAAAGCTCAGAATAAAATACAAATCGTTCCGGTGTTCAATAATCTGTCTTCCTTACCGATGCAAACACCTGGAACGCGAACATTCTCTTTCATTTGTGACCTTTTTTATCGTCAGTCTGATCTACTTATGTGCACAACTCGTTAGCATGCCATACGCCCCAGTTGTGGCCCGTCAAACAATTCTTCTCGATCAAATCCGCAAATAGGAAGTTTACAGCGAGAGCGCAGGACGAGAAGCGTATTAACCTATTATTACAGCGTGTTTTATGCGAAAGAGGAGCATAAGAGAATGCACAAGGTCGGGCTGAAATCGGACCAATCAAAGAGTGTCCTTGGCGGTTAGAATAACAACTGGATTTCTAACTCATGATTGGTCGAACAGAACTCCAATCCTGTTAGGAGCTAGCGTGGCATCAGCACGCGTACGGCACGTGGGCGGAGCAAGAGAGCGAGTCGGCAAGGAGGGCTCCTCCCAACAGAACTGTTGAGCCACGACCTCCACCGTTTGCCCCCGGGTGTGGGCGCTGGACAGTCAATTTTGTGCAAATATTTCCTTCGTCAGCCAATTGAACCGGTTTTGCGAGCAGTGCCAGAGTGACCGAGGGTGGACTCGTGCGCAGTGGCTAGACAGCACGCATACGAATACTACACATGGCCGAGAGCAGCTCATTACAGTACCTATGTTGACGCGTGGCCAGTGCAGACTATAAATACTGTGCACCTGGTGCCTCGATCATCACCGTTTTCTATGATTGTCTCCGTGATGATGGGTTCGAGTGAAAATCCGAAACGTCAGCCCAATAACAGTCTTACACCAGCTCTTGCAAGTTCTTATGAACTCTGTGCACTCCGTTTTCGGAATTATATTTGTCACGTTCTCGTTGTGCGCAAGAATAATGGGTTAAAATTGTGCAGGTCCATGGTTTAAAAAGAATGTTTATCCTAACTGCGCTTGTGCTCACTTTCCTTGGAAATTGTTGGTTGACTGAATCTCCAGACCCTTGACTGCTCTTGGTCCAAGACCACGTGGGCTGTCTTTATGTGCCGCTGTTTTTCGCCCTGTCATCTCAACAATAATAAACAAGATTTATGACTCCTATTTTGCCCAAATATTCGAGAACCCTCGCCAGGGCATCACAGTGTCGGAAACGACCAGTCGACATGTGGCACGCCGTAGGCTAGAATGGGGATAACTTAGTCAGGACTTCACGGCTCTTTCCTAATTTTTGTAAATAAGTGCTACTTAAACGTAACAAGTAGTAATTCGACAAATGCCATTTTAGGGATGGCGTACGAAAACCTTGTAACTGACGCTCCTTGAAAATCACGCTGGCAAAATGCGTTTAGTGTCATGTTCTAGAAGATTGCTAACTGTTTGGCCAGCCTCGGTCTTTCTCATTACCGACACTCGGACTGCAACTGTCCCTCCTTAATGCTGCCTCTATGAGACGCACGCATATTAGAAGGCGATGATCCATTCGCCACTTTATTTACCTCACCCCTGCCCAATGCACACAACCTAACCCAATTTCCTGTGAATCAATCTATACCGACAAATTTGACGAATAGGTCATCCTTGTTAGAAGAAAGCCGCCATTACGGTGCATGTAGTGGACACTAGGTCCTGAACAAATGCACGGATGCTCACAATCAGCGTCAATTTGTTCGTAGAAATAGTTCTACCAAACAGTTGGCAATCATCTGGGCCATGACAGTAAACGCATTTTGCCAGAGAGATTTAGGAAATTTAGGGAAGACCCGTGAAGTCCTGACAATAGTTCATCCCGCTAGAATGTGCCAGCACGCCCATCGCACACCTTTGGTAGGAGTTTTCGAGAACGGCTAGAACCCCATTAATAAGCTAGAGCAGACAAACTAAAGAATCCAGATTTACGTTTGGTCTGGAATAGAGTGGTTTTTTTCTCTGGTTCCGTCTACCTGTTGGTGTATGGTACATTTCATGCGCTGTTTTTGTTGTTTTGATCTATCTCGGTGTCTGGGCGGTTGCATTTAACCGCGCCACCTATTTCCATGCCTAACATTTTCTACTCTTTTTAATTTCGGACAACTTTTCTGTCAACAGCTGCTTACCTTGCGCAACAGTGGTCGCATTATGCAGAACTTCTCCGAGGGAAAAATCAACTTCCCGCCGACCTACAAGTTTGATCTCTTCACGGATACGTACATACTCACGTAAGTCGTGATTATTTTGCGCCGATTTCCAGTAATTATTAGGGTTACAGTCACTATGCTTCTCCTAACTTATGACACTTACGTACTGGCCCCAGTCTATAAACAAGGGCAACGACCTGCCCAATCCATATTTGCTATCGAGGCTCAATTTGGCCAAAGCAAGTTGCCGCTTGGGGAATGCATAGGGCCAACGCGTCGTCAGGGGGCCAGATGGCCGAGCAGTAATCCCACCCAAGTCAACCACGTGAGATAAAAGTTCTACTGGTCATGGACTGCACGCCGGCCATCAAGAAATTAGCGCACAAACAAGCAACTGTCCTCAATAGGCGAGAGCCGTTACTGGTCATAAGTATGCGGTAGCGTAATGAATTTAGCCTATGAATATTGCCTCTCCCTGTGTATGAATGGCCCATTTCAGCTATCGTGTTTGATGAAGGATGCGCGATGGATTTCTAAACGTTAGGCGATTGAAATTCTTGTCCCCGCCATCACATCTACTCCATCTCAATTACTTTCTGGAACTCGCATTTTAGCTGGGATCGCCCAGTTTGCTGTCCCATAGGCTGTATGCGCACAGAAACGCGAGAAGTGTAATCATATGATGGTCACTGTTAGCACCATCTCACGGCTTCACTGATGAGCGCCGACATAACATTGTAGTCAAAATTTTACATATTAGGGCTTTCACCAGCGACAAGAAATATTGCTATTCTGTGGATAGCGCCGTCTGGAATTGTCTGTTGGAATCTGTTTTGTAGTGAGGACGACCTGTCAGTTATCTACCTCCCCACTTTTTCTTCCACTGCACTGGACTACGGATAGTCGTGAGCGCACAAGTTGGGGGAAATAAATGGCCCATCTGACATATAAAGTTCATAAGGATTGGGTATCGGAACGAGTCGTTGTACAGCCACCTATGGAAGAAGCATCAGTTTTTATAACACTAAACTATCTAGACGTCAGTCTGTCAGGTCAGGACTTTGAAATGTCCGCAGAGTTAAAATGTTCCTATCGTTTTTTTCCTCTTAAATTATGTGACAGCCTGCCTCCTATGGCTCTTAATGTAACCAATTGCAGTTGCTACAACTGGTGTAGCCCGAAGGTCCTGTCTTACGAATGCCGTATCGCAATAGCGCCGTCTCTTTTCGACTGCTATATACTTAATGCAGAGCTTGATCGAAGGATTCGCCAGTTTTCAATTAGTCGTATGTCAGCTCTCTGTAAAAATTAATAACATACCAGGTGGCGCTGGGACATCTAGTGAAAAGTCAACGTGAATATATGATTTGTCAGACTGTGTCCAGTAATCTCGCCTGTTTTTAATGTATTCCCTAGTTGCAGTAAAATTCGCAGGCATTTGTAGGTCAGATACCCCTTTAGTGCAGGCGAGGTTTTCCTTGTTTTATTATTGCGTGGTTTACTTGCTTCTTGTTAGCTGATTTTTGATGCTTTCTTTATCATAGTGAAGGTCGGTTGCCATCGTACTGTGACAGAATTCTGTGGAGCGGCAAATACATTGATCAATTAAACTACCGCTCTCACGACAAGTTCCGTGTTAGCGACCACAAACCAGTTTCTGCATTTTTCAAAGTTGGCGTAAGTTTTCTCCTGTCTACCTCCCTTAACTATTAGCCATTTTGTGATTAGTTTACAGCTGTGCAATACCCTTTAAGTCAATCACGCCACCGACATAGTTTTCTATGCTCTCCAGTTCATCACACTAATTCATATTACTGATTAAATTTAGGTAGGCATGTTTGCACAATATGTTTTATATCTTCGTTTACTCACACATGACACTGTCGGTATGAATTCCTTCTACAGGCACGGTGTGTGGATCGCTTCCTCTTTGCCAAAGCCTACGAGGCCGTGATCCGTAGTCAGGACCTCGTCTACAACATGTCCCTGCCCCAGGCCTCGCTAAGCACTCAGGAAGTGGAGTTTGGCCCCGTGCGATTCGATGACATTTATCAGGACTCCATCGTCATCCGCAATACCGGCATCTCAGCCCTGCAGTTCCGCTTTACTCAGGAGGGTGCGGCCTCTTTTCCACCCTGGCTCACCGTCACTCCGATGTCCGCAATTGTGGAGAAAGGTAAGTGGTGGCCTGTATGACGGTGTGTGCAGAAACTTTGAATGCTGCGTCGAGTCACTTTTTTACTCGAGCGATTTCTAATGAATTTGTACTCAAATTTAATCACTGCTTATAGCATCCTGTAAAATTGGCACATTTTATACGGCAACCAGTTCCAGTACACTCAGATGTCATGCAACCTTATTAACTGAGACATCTTGCCATGAATCCCTTTTGGGCTGCTCTAATGATATATATATATATATATATATATATATATATATATATATATATATATATATATATATATATATATATATATATCAGTAAGTGGGGTATGACAGCATCTGGGGGTAACTTGATACAGAACTGTTTCGGGCTTATTAGCCTTCATCATCCAAGCATAACCCTGAACACCAGCTGGTCGGACAACACAAACAAACACACTCACAGACGGCGCAGTTGGTCCACCACTGGTGTCTATCAGATGGGTCATAAGCACTTCATCGAACCGCAGTTCATCAGCGCCTCGCCACCTGCCATTTGCTGTCACTGCTGATCGGGTATATATTCACTCAGGAATGACTTGGCTGGAATCGGCCTGGCAGGCGGTCACCCGTTGGGGACCTCTGACCACCACACGAACTTTGTTTAGTTCGGAAGTCTATTCGATCGGTGTTCGCACATTCCTGAGTGAATATATATATATATATATATATATATATATATATATATATATATCACCTAGCCTTGTTTGACCGTCGTTGTATGAACAGTGGATAACGACACCTGGGTTCAACAAAAACCAACGAATCACGTTGACTTTTCTATATAAGTGGTTAAAGTCCTCCTACAAAAGCAGCATCGGCTAATAAGCCAGAAATAACCATTCCAATATCTCTTGCGTTTGCCCGTAATATTCACCTGTCTATACTACTGTTATACCCCGATGGCTAGGCGGAAAAAGGCAAGAACCGTTTTCAGAAAACATCAGATTTTCCGAAGAACTTTTTTCTTTTTCATTGTTTCACGTGGAATGCCTTCCCCTTCTGATATAAAATATCAGTTACATTAAACAGCGTATCTCTAGCTTGTCAAATCTAACTTATTTGTAGGATTTCCTGTCGTTCTCTAATATTTCTGCCCATGACGTGCGACGGGTGTTCAGGAATATTCTGGCAGTGACGTAGCGTTCCTTAGTTGGGCCAGCTCGTGAACATATATTTTTTTCGGGAAAATATCAACTGATCGGCCTGCGGTACGGATGAGGGAAAATATCACGCGTAGTCGGTATTGCTAGTGCATGCTAATTTGCCTCTGGACCTAACATATAGTGGCCTAACTTACGGGTACGCGAGCGGCGACGCACTCAGAGCCCACGGCGGGAAGCGAACCGCAGTTGAGTCACGACTGTAGACGGGCCGTGCGTGCTGTGAGCACATGTAACACTCGCTTACGCGTGCAGTAAAGACATTCTAGAAACGCCCCCAAGGGTCGTAGCCTAGGAAAGTACAAATCAGCATGCAGGCCAGACCCCTCGTCGCACGCGATATGTCAGGATTAGTCTAGGAGGACCGGAGCCTTATAAGTAAACTGAAGTGAACACGCTAAAGCGTCTGTCGCAAGTTGTGACGTCGGCAAACAGAAGGTTCCCCAAAATCATAAGTCAAGCAAGACGGTGTTGATGGACAGAAGTTTACTGCCTGAAAATAGACAGTACAAGGCTGAGTTATGCACGCCGAGTCAGCATGCGAAATTGTGTTCCGTCTTGCCTGCAGAATGGGCTTAGTGTGACGTGGAGCCAGCCAGGTGGACAGGCGTTCATTAATTGGCTGGAAATTGCGTCTTGAACAGCGAGCACACGGGGAAGCATAAGGCCGCTAGGACACAGATCCTCTCGCAGCGGTTGACAGATAAAGTGCGTAGCAGGCGCGATTGGGCACTTGGCCTCTGTGGTTTGGCGACAAAGCGAGTTTGAGTCAGCGAGGCAGGCTCCCACAGTACCTGCCGGCAAGACCGAAGGCAGCGGTAATCGACGCCCAAGGCAAGATTGAGGCCTAAAAATATGGTAATAAAACGGTCAGGGAAATGAATATGTCGTCCACTCCGGATGATATATACAGGGGACGTGGAAGAAGAGTTAGTGGGAGCAGTGGCAGAAGTGTTTGAGTTTGAGGCACTAGCGTTAGAGTTGGAGGCGGGAACTAGTTGGGGTAGCGGACAGGAGCGAAAAGGCGAAATGCGCGCCGGTAAAATAGCTGTGTGTGTGGTATCTTGAATATAGGCTCTGCGGCAGCGGTAGCTTATGAAGCCCCAATCCTTAATCCCTAAAACCTGCATGTTTTCCTACAAAAATGGTGTATTTAGAAGTGTTGTTGATTTATAGCTGTAGATTTTTCGAATCTTTATTATCATTGAACTTATTGCGGAAAAACCCGATTATCCAGCTGCAGGTTTCTTGAATTTCCCGAAAAATTGAAATCGTGGTGAGGAGGTCGTCTACTTCAACTTTCATGGGGTCTAACTTACCGTTCTGGAGTTAAATTAGTATAATTCGCGGCGCGGAGCGCTGCGCACACCTTCAATTTACGTGCGGAACAACCTGCACCCCAGCGGCCGCGGAAAGCAACTTCGACTACGTTTTTTCCCTTTACACTTACTTCTAAAAATTTCCTTCTCTGCTTATCCTATTTCCTTACCCCAAAAAACTCTATAACCACCGTTTTTGCAGGACAAAATGCTGGGACTAGGGGTGCATGAGTGGGGCTACATAAGCTACTTTTGCCGGCTCTGCTATCAGAACAGGCTAGTGCCTTCTTTCTGCCTACTACTCGGGCTATAACGGCCAAGTTGGCACGTAGCACGGCGCATGGCTTCGTCCTATTAGCACTGGCCGGGCCTTAACAAATACTATCAGCTGTGCGTCTGCTATCGTGGCTTGAACGTTAGCCCCAATGCAGAACAGGACGCCTGAGCCCAGTAACCGACCCGGTGTCTGCCGGTGCACCAGTATGAGACCGATAATGCTAGAAAGTCTGCAGAATTTGTGAACGATCCTGGCTCGGAAGGTTTTCCTATCTAACTAAACAGTTCAGCCTTACAAAGCAATGATAGGACATGAGTGATATGTTGCTGTGGTGACGGTTATAGGGCTTATTTAGTTTTGTAAATGTTGCCAAAACCTTGTGTGGGTCCCCAAAGGAGAACACAACAAGAATGGCGCAAAATTAGAAGTCTTTAATCGCACTTACTACAACATACTTAAGGTAAAAAAAGTCGTATACAGCCATATCCTCGAGCGATTAACGAATTGATTGGCTTGTGGCTCAACGGCTGGCTTCTCAGAGTCCTAGTCTGGCCGAAGCTTTAAATTAGTGATTGATTGCCAATTTACCTGCGCCGCGTGTAGGCGGATCGATAGCCTGGCGTGAGTGTGGCTTGCTGCCTGCCTGCTTGCTACTTGCTCGCGTGTCTGTTCGTGTGACTTATAACCTGGAAAACTTTTTAATGTTAACTTTTGTGCAGAGTATGTGAGTAGGTCATGCATGCCAATCGTAAACTCATTCCTTAGCTTTTCACTCTTCAGCCTACGCACACAACCTCGGTAGTTCTGATTTTGTCTTTTAGTCTAAAACATGGCAATTGTGAGAGTAATGGATACGAGTACTACATAAGACTTTTGCTGCACAAAAACTAACCTCACTGCCCCCCCCCCCCTAAAAAGTTTCCGACTCCACCGTTTCCAACGCTCTACCTGTTGTGCCTGATACCGTTTCGCCAGAACAGTTTTTCACAGACGTTGGTGTCCAACGAAGCGTAATTTTATTGCTATTGTGCATGTCTGCACGACGCTCGTCAATGTAGACCTGACCTAGACTTACTTTTCCCCTGTGCCGGATTCTTCTCTTCTGACATACAGACGCCTCCTGTACCATCACGCTTGACGTCTACGTGAACGTGGACACGGTGGCCGCTTTACAGAGCGGCACCTGCGACCTCTCCTGCATTATCGTGTTGACCCTGGTCGGTGGCAAGGATTACTTCATTTCTGTCAGTGGCCAATTTGTACCCACCTGCTTCGGTCTCCCACTCTCACTCCTCCTGAAGATCCCCGATACCCCGGTGGCTAGTATCCCGCGGGAACAGCTTCAGAAACTGGTAGGCCGTGCTTTTTCTCTCCTAACCAACCGCTGCTTTCTCCTCCTCCTCCTCCTCCTCCTCCTCCTCCTCCTCCGTCTCCCCTTTATTTGCATTCTCCCTCCTCCCTATCTCCTCTTCCGTCTCTTCATTCTCCTGCTCTCCTTTCCCCTCTCCTCTTCCACCCATCCTCTTATTCTTGTCCCTTCCGATTTTCTCTCTATTCTCCCCCTTCTTCTCTTTTTTCGTAGCCTTCTCTCCTTTTCTCCGCTTCATCCACCTTCCCTCTCTTGCTATCTTCTCTTTTCCATCCTTTTCCGCCTCTTCTGCATCCTCCTCTCCTTCTCCACCCTTTCTTCCCTTCCTCGGCTCCCCCTCCGTCTCTATCCACCACCACCACCACCACCACCACCACCACCACCACCACCACCACCACCACCACCACCACCACCACCACCACCACCACCACCACCACCACCATCACCACCACCACCACCACCACCACCAATACTACCACCACCACCACCACCACCACCAATACTACCACCACCACCACAACCACCACCACCACCACAACCACCACCGCCACCACCGCCACCACCACCACCACCACCATCATCATCATCATCATAACCTGTTCCTTCTCACTTCCCCCGTCCCATTTACTCTTGTAGTTTCGAGAAGCCCGTATCGGCGACTGGAAAGAGGGCGAATCTAGTGTCGTGAAGAGTGCAAAGAATCCGCTCTTTGTTGTCCCAAAGGAACTCTATCGTCTTCTTGGCTTCATTATGGAGCACCTTGACGAGGTAGGTGGCTAAATCGCCTTTCCCTTTTGAGGATGCGTTTAATTTATCCTTTTCTTTTACCTCACGGTCTGTCCTCTGTTTACTTCGCAGGCCGAGCTGTTTCGTCAGCCTGGACTGCGCTCAGATTATCCCATTATTCGTGATGCCCTAGACACTACCAGCCATGACGTCCCCATTCGTAAGTTTTTTTTCGCTCTCATGTGCTCTCTTTCTTGTCCTTTTGTGTTTTGTTTCGTGTGAGTCGTCTCTTTTCCATTTGTAATGCTAATTATCTTGGAGCCCAATCCCTCATTGGGATGCCGGCTTTCGAACTATCTTCTTCTCAGTCGTGTCTGCATAAAGCGCCCTATGTCCGTGTAAATTCCTATACGATTTATTTGAAAAGCGCACAACTGTCGTGTATTTTCTGCATGTGGCCGTAAAAGATATCCTTCAAAATCTGACTTTGTGACACTATTGAAATATTTTGCGTGATAATTAGTATCACACTGCTACTTAATCAAACTTGCCTCTTCGAAAACACATGGTAACGATATAGAATGGGAATTATCAAGGATGATCACCCCAGAATTTCGCAATTCCGAAACGGTAGTAGTAGTAGTAGAAGTAGTAGTAGTAGTAGTAGAAGTAGTAGTAGTAGTAGTAGTAGTAGTAGTAGTAGTAGTAGAAGTAGTAGTAGTAGTAGTAGTAGTAGTAGTAGTAGTAGTAGGGGGTTTTGCGGGTGGGGCATAAACTGGCCACAGTACGGCATATTTAAAAATACGTTGCGTACAATGTTCGGGAATAATAATTTCGGTTATTAGAATAAGCTAACATGTATTAGTATCCATATCATTTATTGAGGGAAAAATAGGCGAATGCCTTTGAACTGCCTTTTGGTAACAAAATGATAGGAAATATATGGATACAAAGTACGCCAATTGCATGAAAACATCTGACAGTAAGTCCAAATAATAATGAAATATGGCTACTCGTTAGTCGTGAGTAGTATAGTGCAATGTAATGACATGTCCTTGTTCATGTCCTTGCAATGTAATGCCGTGTCCTTGTGCATGGCTGTGAGCCTGGGGAAAGACACCTTTGTCTGGTGGTCCAACTAGTACTAAAACATAACTACTCCTTAGTCACGAGTAGCATGGTGTAATGCTGTGTAAATTAATGTCGTTTTACATGGCTGTTTGTCTGAATGTGGTTTGATGCGTGTCCAGCCTGCTCTTAAATGTATTAACACTGGTAGAAAGGACAACTTCTTCGGGAAGGGCGTTCCACGCTGCAAATACTCTGTTTCTGAAGAAGAACTTTCTTCCGTCGATCCTTGCTTTGCCAGGGCGTACTTTAAGGGGATGCCCGCGCAAAGTTGGAGTATGAGCCTGGATAAAAAAATCGTCAAGGACGAAGCAACAATCCTGGTTATTCATGATACGGAAGGTAAAAATGAGGTCCCTTCTAACTCGCCTGTAGGAAAGGGAAAATAGATCTAGGGTTGACAGTTTGCTTTCATAGGACAATGTTCCCAGACCTTTGACCAGTTTTGTCGCTCGTCTCTAGACCTTCTTTAAGACGTTACCGTCCTTGACAGTCGAAGGTCTCCATACCTGTATAACGAATTCCAAGTGTGGCCGAACGAAGCTTCTGAATATTTTGAAAAAGCTATGTTTTTCAAACCCCATAAAGGCTCGTCTAATCAGTTGTACTATAGATCTGGCCGAATTCGCCGCCTTCGTACAGTTCAGCGTTGATTTGGGTGCAGAAGTTATCCACACGCTCAAGTCCTTCTGACTCTCAACTTGTTGCAGCGGTGTACCGTTTAAGGAATAGACCTTCATGCTGGATCCTCTAAAACTACCGATTTGAAGGAAGTTGCATTTACTGACATTGAAGGGCATAAACCAATGCTTTGACCAGTCCCTCCAATTTGTTTAAGTTAGCTTGCAGATAGTTTTCGTCTGCCGTATTTTGAACGGCTTTCCATAATTTAATGTCATCCGCGATCAAGGTGACATCACAGTCTAGATCACTGACACAGTCGTTGATGAAAACAAGGAATAATGTGGGACCTAAAACCGAGCCCTGTGGGACGCTACTCACCACAGGTACCCCTGAGGACTGCTGGCAACCGACTTGTACTCTTTATGACCGTCATGTCAAAAAATGTTGGATCCATAGGAAGAGGGTCCAGCGAACCCCTGCCCTGCGCAGTTTATGCAGGAGCCGTTGGTGAGGGACGGTGTAAAACGCCTTTTTGAAATCAATGTAGATAGCATGCACCATTTTGCATTCGTCTCGTGCTTTTGTCCAGGACCTACCACCGCGAAAACCGTGTTGGGCATCGGAAAGGAGGTGATTCTGCTCGCGGAACTGCATCATCGCCTTCTTAATAATTTTTTTCATGGTTTTGCAACAGTGAACAAGCGTGTTGTAATTGAAAAAAAAACGATTTGCCGCAATTCGGACTCGAATTAACTGCGAATTGAACCCGAATGTTTGACAAATTGAACTGAAACCAATCGGACATTGGTCAGCTTTGTCCAACGCCTAGCGGATTAGAATATTTAAATCTCATTTTTCAACCGGACAGCGGATACTTAAATTCCTGAAAAGCAAACCTTACGTACCACGGTAGTGCAGCGGTCTAAGTAGTGGTTGTGCCTATGTCACTACGATCATCAGGCGAAATCCCAGGTTGGAAGTTTGATGGCAGAAGTCACCAGAAGGAGTGGTTTATTGTGTACAGACCTCCCTATTGCTGTCTCAGGCGGCAGGGGCCAGTAGCCAAGCCAAAGCTAGGGTTGACTGAGTCCAGCCAGGCCTGAGATAGCATAAGACAGTAGTGGCAGCTGCCTAGGTAGGATTGCGGAGCAGGTTCAATTGTTCTGTTTTTAGTGTTATTTTGATTGTTGCAATTGGTCAAGAGGCTGTCGTCCGCAGAGGCCCCCGCTGCGTTGACCAAAGCAGTGGCGTGCTAAGTGGCCATTAGGATGACGTGCTTATTTGGACGCGCGGCTGCGTGCGTGACTGAATAAGCGGAGGTCGACTGGGGGAGCCGCCAGAACACCGAAGGACAGGGGACGCTGGCGCAGCTGTCAGTAAGCCAGAAACAGGGTCGAGGTCAAGCCTCGGGGGACGGGGGCACCAGGAGAAGAAAGCATTGGAGCGGTTGTTTGTGACGACGCATGACTTTAAGACAGCACGCATTGGACAACAAAGAGAGGACAGGCATTGCGGGCGTCCGCTATAGTAATAGAGTAGTGTCTGGGAGACTGCTACTGCAATATAAACCCCGTTACCGTATATCAGCCTGCGTTCAGGTGAAACTGCTTAACAATGAAACTTCATGCTCTTCTGCCCAATTAAAGTAGGGAATGTGTTCCATCCGAATTTTTGCATATCAGATCTGCAACCCGGTAATTGATAGAACGTATTGGTATTCCCTGATTGATACTCGCCGCTCGCTGTCAAGTTCTGTCTTAGAGTTCACTTTTGAGTAACACTTGCAGTTGCGCGGCCAGTTACAGTACTCGCCGGTTATTAAGG